>OY804604.1:26654652-26809175 GCA_963680895.1 Fragum sueziense
CTCGCTGGAACCAATGAAAACGCTTTCCAGGACACCAAGAAAATCGGGACTAAATACGCCAAGGGTGAATACAGATACGACGTTACGTCGTAGATGTCACCCTTGGCTTGCGAAGATGAATCTTACCATAAAATGAAAGGTATTTTTTTTTCCTTTTTTCTAACAAGTTCTCTTATTAAACGTACAAGCACAATACTTGCGTCCATCATTTTCTTTGTCTATAAACCTGACAACCGTGGCTTTTTTTTTTTGGAAAGAATTATTATGTAATTGATATTTATGATGGGACAAAAAAGTATTGCACGGCTAGACTAGCCCGTCGTGATTGAATGTCGAGTAATTCGAAAAAAAACAACAGCTGCGTTAATAAGACGTTCAAGATTTTAAGTCCCTTTTTTCCTTTTTAGTTTGTTGCACTTTTAATTCTCAGTCATACTATAGTCTGGTAACGATATAATGACACATGTTTACAAAATATACCTCTGCGAAAAACTTAATATCGAACTTCAAACTACCGCAATTTTGCATGCCATTTTTCGGATCTTGCAGATCTTGCAGGTGTCTCACACCTGCAAGATTCGAACCATCACATACAAAATTGTGTTGAAAGTCAAGAAAACCCTTGCCTTTGTTTACGTAGGTAAAATTCGTAAACATGTCTCATAATATCAAGGCTGGATTATAGGAGACTATTTTAAACCAACTCCCACTACACTAGACGCAAAATCGGCTAGGTGCAATAGACTGTTTCATAATTTGTATAGACGTATTGGCGGAAGGATAACGTTTAAATAGAGGAAAAATTAAAAAGTATTTATGCACAGGTATGCCTTTATCTAATTTTTATCATATTTGCATAGGCCTACGACAATTCATTTATACAAAAGACGGATCCAATTTCACGACATTTACATTTTTTCTGATATTTATAGAAGACAAACATAATCACTTGTAACATTTAAATGCAGATTTTTGTCATTAGTTTACTTTACCAAAAAGCTGAAAACATTAGGAATAGAAGAAAATGAAAAATGCTGGACACCAGTAGGCCTATTTTACTCATTTTTTCATGTGTGGACTTATAAAATGTAAATAATAAAAGACGGAACTGTTGGTAATACATGAATAAGGGTTTATCAGATATAAAGATGTCAAATGGTAAGTGACATGTTGCTGCTAACACGCATGCGTAACGTCTCATTGTTTCTCGTTTGATTTATTCAAGCGTATGTCGGTAGGCAGGAAATGTGCATTGTTCTGCATTATCTTTGCATAGATCTGTGCGCCAATTCTTAAATCTTTATAAGATAATATGGCATTAGATGGACCCACATTCAAAACAGTCCAATTTAATCATAGATATCGTATACATCTTATTCCCGCACTTTAAGTTATAGATCTAATTCATTGTCATTCCATTTCTTTTTTTTACGGTGTTTCTAAAATTTCCTTTTTTTTGTATACGTTAGAATTTATCAATTTTAGACATTGATTACAATGTTTTAGATCGACCTCAAGCCATAACCAGACGGCAAAATTTTATATAGTTCGAAATTCAAACATTTTGCAGAGGATGAAATTTTACATTTTCCAGTGTTTCTGTGAAGAAAACATTGTGGGAAATGACGGACTTGGTTGTCGTAAGCAATTTCCTTAATTTCTACGTTTTTCCAAAACATTTATATTGTGTGGCATCAAAAAGTGTCACAGTCACTGTGTGGCATGTTTCAACAAAAGTATATATTGGCCAGAATCTGGAAAAGGGTTACTCAAAGCATTTGAGACCACCAAGGATTCGGAGCAGATTGTGCCAACGTGTAGTCTGATCAAGATCCATACTGATATCTTACAGGTATAAAATAACATGAAGAATATATTTCAAATGCATTACCAAACAACAAAATTTTTGCCTAATCAAAATTCAAAGATGTTGCAGACGACAATTTCAAGGGGACGCAATTTGAGATTTTTTGGTATTTTTGGGTAGAAAACATTGTGGGAAATGGAGAAATTGCTTGTCACAAGCAATTTCTTCATTTTCCACAATGTTTTCCAAAGCCATTATCTTGAGAGGCGTCAAAAGGCGTCGTTATGTGGGAATGGGTTAATAGAGAGCGGCATGAATCTTGATCAGACTGTGCAAATGCACAGTCTGATCTAGATCCATGCTGGTCTTCAATATAATAAGGGCCATTTTTCCAGAGCATGGCTCATTAATAGGTTACAACAGTAACAAATTTAACATACAATGTAGTTCTAAATTATTGCGAGAAAGGATATCAGACTTATTATGTACCTAGAATGTTATTCCCCAATACATAATCCTTTCCCAAAAATCAACGAATTGTTCCCACGTATGAATGTTTCTGTAGACAACAAAATAGAAAGGCATCTTGGACAAAGATGGGAATTGTTTATAATAAAACACAGAAAATATTGAAGCAAAAATTTCGTTTCAATGTTGTTTATATTCAAAGATAAGTATTATAAAAGAAGAAATTCAGCTTTGAGTGTGGTTCACAGTGAACTCGGCCTTATTACGAACTCGGCCCCTCGGTTTCTCGTGAATGAGAACTAGTACTCGATTTCTAAGAAAGTTATTGTTTTGCACTAGAGAGCGGTGTTTGACCCATAATTGTTTACATCATTTATCATAGCTTACTCATCCTCTCATTTAAGGGACAATAACCGTAATGGGGCCATTTTGGGATTCGTGCAACATCGGATTTTTCCGAGCGTCGTCGCTACGTATCCGAAACTATTCGGGCGCTGTCGTAAACATTCGGCAGTGGAAAGTTCCACCGCCGAATGTTTTCGACCACGTCCGAATAATTCCGACATCGCGCGAATCTCATTAAGGGTAGGCTACCTTGAAATCTCACTACAGTGAGGTATAATGACCTTTATGCAAAAAGGTATAATGGTCGATCAATGACCAAATAATAGTCTACCAATAACCAAAGATTCAGATAGTTTGAAAATTTTCTTTTAACACTTCAAAATGTTTCGATGTTAGCGGTTTAGTTTTTTCAACCGAAGAAGCATTTTTGTCCTTTTGTCATACAGTCATAGACCTATCTTTTATTAAAATTTTAATTTCACTCGCATACATTGTGGTATTTGTACCTCGTTTGTATTTCACCAGATGGGTTTAAATGTCATTTGTTGATGACAGCCAGGTAGTGAAATGTGTTGCGTCAATATGAAGTATCCAAATTTGGGGAAGGGTTACCCTATTTGATACTAGAAAGTATTTTGACCAGTTCATTTAGGACAACGAAATGTTAAATAAATAACAAATTTTGGGTTGTTTATTTTCTTTACCGTTCAGTGTGAAATTGAATTATCAGTTGTTACCTAAAATATTGACCCTGAGATACGTTAATGTTCGAATGGTTGAAAAAAAGAACGTGGTACGTGGAATTAACTCTTTCCCAAAACAAGACGTGGGTATGGCGTTTCAGGAAAAGTTCGGGAAGACACAGAGGGAAAGTAAAAATGCTGATAATGCTTTCCAAGCTATGACTTTTTTTTTCTGTCTACGTTAAGGTAGACCGTTCCACCGCCGGATGTTTAACGACATCGCCTGAGTAAATCCGACGTCGCTTTAATCTCATTAGAGGTGGACGTACCCCCCCCCAAGTTTGTCGTTTTGGATGCGCTTCAAACATGAAGGGAACATTGTGAAACAAATTCACAGGTTCATGTCTAAGTGTACAAGTTTTAATCTCTGGCATAAGAGTGGGCAAAACCAGAAATCGTTTTTCAAAGAAATACGTTAGAACCAGGTCGTGTCGCTCTATAAATTTTCTGTAATGTTATTTCAGTAGACCATATGCGTTAAAGCCACTCATGGAATCAAGATTTATCGAGGTAATCGACTGGTTGGCGTAAAAAGTGTAAATATCATGTAATTTCACATTCAGTTACAACAGTTTTACAGTTGCCCTTTAAAATTTAAATGTTTAAAGTTTGGCAGGTCATATCGAACTATTGCAGGTGTCATGCCGAGGAAGCATTAACAAAATACTTTCCCCTTTCTTAATATTTCGAACGTATCGTTTATTACGTTTGGAAATGTCAACAACTCTCTACTAAAACAATATCTAAATGCGTCATCTGGTAGCTTTTCTTAGAAAACCTCGTAGCTGCAGCTTGTTTTAACTCTTTCCCAAACAACACAATTTTAGGATTCTCCTATTTGAAAGCTACCACAGACGACAAAATAGATGTTATTAAAGATAGAATTTGTGTATAATATGGCACAGAAAATATTGAGACAAAAGGAGAAATTGTGCTGTTTATCTTTTGTTCATCTTTTGTTTCAATGTTTTCCCAAGCCTATCCTTATAGGGGCGTCAAAACCAGGTTTTGTTTGGGAAAGGGTTAATCTGCAGTTTCGAAGTTTTCGAAGAAATGTAGTTATTTTTTGTCCGTCAAAACCTATGAAGTGGATACTCATTGGAATCGTTTTCTCTATATTTTTTACATGTGGATGTGTAGCGAAGTTATAATGGTGTAACCATATATTTTTTCTGCACATTTAAAATGCTAATCAAATTAGCTGAGCTATAATATGTCAATCTAATTGCTCTTTCTGTAATTCCAGAAATCGATTTGTAAGAAATTTCTACAGAATTTTGGCAAAGGTTCTAACTTTTTTCTCACGAAGATTCCGTAATTAAGATTTTTTCTGTGGATTTTTTTTTTAACTTTGTTTAAAAAAAAATAAGGTTATCGGATAATGACATGACTTTCTAACTTCAATAATTTGTAATTTGCGAAAAGAATGTTTGGAAAAAATAAGACAAAATAAGAAATTACAAATTTCTTTCTTTTTTACCACTTTGTCTCAATATGTCCTGTGCTATATCATACACATTACCCCATCTTAATCAACATCTAGTCTATTTATAATCTTTCGCACCTGTCAAATTGGAAATATCTGAATTCTTTCCATGTGGGAAAGGGTTAAATGCCTACCAGTCGTCTCTCTTCCTTATGCAAATTAGCGGCATTTCTAAATTCCTGGATAAATCTAAGCGCTTCTGAAGTTCTCTTTTTTTTTCACATTCTGTAAATTAGCAAACAGTTTGAAAACTTTGATGAGGATTAATCTCTTTTCCAGGAATTCGTTTATTCTAAATCCCACTTAAAATTGACGGAAAATTATTTATGGATGAAACGTATTATTTAAATCTTTATAAAAACCTAGTAACTGCAGCCTGTTTTAAGCTGCAGTTACGCTATTTTCGTTGAAAAGCAGCGATATTTAGGTTTTTAGCTCACCTGGGAAGCACTTCTTTCCATACAGAGGTTATCGCTCTAACAACTCGATTTATTGAACAAGTGTCGCTCAGCATTGTCCAATTAAGGTCACCAACGACAGCGATCATAGATTTTTCCACCCAACCAAACCATTCATCTTAGAATCGATCACTGAAATTATTGCTGCTCGAATTTGCTTGTGCGTTTATTGAAATGAATCGGCTTTTTGTAAATGATGTTATGATATCTTAAAAGACAATCAACACTAGTCGTAAATTGTTTGAACTTTGTTGTCTTTGCGTTTTTCTTACATTGAAAAATCTCAGAAATACTCGTAATTATTTTCAATACGCTATGTACCTTAGTTCAAATTCAAAGGTATCGTAGAAGGCAAAGTAAATGAAGGTAAAGGCATTTCGACGCTTGTCAACAAAAACCTCGTAACTGCAGTTTGTTTTAAGCTGCAGGTGAGGTAAGCTGAGGTTTTCGTTGAAAATCAGCTATAACAGCATTGACATTGAGACATATTCCTTATATCTGTCCGAATGCTTTTCGTTCCCATTAGACGTCTTGGAGCCGGTGATGGCAAACTTGAATTATTTCTACAGAAAGAAAAAGATGGTTCTGCAATCGTTTATTTAGACGAGCGCAGCGTGCCATTGACCTTCTTTTTTAATCTCTCGTTAATTGGATACAAGTTTTTTGCAAGATGCAATTAATGAATTCATCTGCGATACATCACTGCGTAATTGTGCGCGGAAAATCGCAGCTGTTTATGAAATAGCGAGATTACGAAAGTTAAACTGCTTATATTTATGCAACTAAATGAATTACGTAAAATTTTGATTTTCTTATGTAATTTGGAGCCTTTTCTTCCACAACATCGCAGATACAGCTTAGAACAAGCTACAGTCACGATGTCTTGACGATATCCAAATGAATAGCTGTGATCTTGAATCCTGATTGGCTATTTTAGTTTGATTAATTAAGCGATGTAATTCGAAGTTTCACATTTTATTCAAATCATTTCAGAACGTCGAAACCCCATGTGACAAACATTTGAACCGGGATCTGAAAGAAGGGGCCGTATGTACACGTAGGCTGATCTAGATCAATATCGGCCTCATAAGCCACAATTCAACTTTTGGATAATCGCGATTATACCTCGTGCGAAAATCAGCCCACATATATGAAATGACAAAGCAAAAAAAAGTAATGTATTTTTCCCCATTTTCAAGTTTGCATCGACATGAGAATAAATAGAACATTTTTTGCTTCGTCACATTATCTTTTACACGGACAAACGAAACTATTTAAAGTCATACTCCCTCCCCTTTAACCCTTTCCCACACAACAAACATTCATGGCGGTCTAATTTGAAAGCTGTTGCAGACGTAAAACGCAAATTAATACGGACAGGGTAAAAGGGAACGATTTTATAATGTAAACAATGACGTAGAATCGTACAAACACAATGATAAAACCCTATCTAAGTGTTCATACAACGATCTATTTTTAGTACAATATACTCACAATATCGAACCTTATTGTGTGAATAGAATAAAACTTTAAAAAATTACAGCCCGGTCACAGCTGCACTTCCTCATTACGTCTAAAAACTATGAAAAATTGGTGGACGTGGGTGGACGTGATAGTTTATTTTTGTCGTGTTACACTCGACTGTTGGTATAGCGGACGAGAATTGACCTGGCAGAGCATTCCATTCGATTAACATGCGCTGCTCTGCCAGGTCATTTATTGTGATGTATATACCACACGATAAATGACCTAGCAGAGCATCTCATTCGATTTGCATTGGCTGCTCTGCCAGGTCATTTCTCGTGAGGTATAAGCTGTCTAAGCAATGCCTCATCATGGCTCAAGCATTGTCACATCACAACCTACCAAGTACAGTCAATGATTTAAAACTGTCAGTGATTATCCGTGAAACAATCGTGGAATGACAGTGGAACGAACGCACAATGGCTGTCGACGGACGTGTTCTGGCAATGGTATTTTAACGCTCCAACATTCGCGTGGTTAGATATAAGTCCGCGACGATATCACGTCCACACCGCGTCCCAAAATATGCTTTACGACAGACCATTTTTGGACGTGATCCGGTCGTGGTGTGGACCTGGGCCCCGTATTACTAAACATCTTACGATCAAGTTTTTGTGTAAACTGTGTAACAAGACATCTGATTGCACGAGAAATCCGACTGAGCCAATCATGGCTGTTGTTACAAGTAATTATGCAAAAATCAAACGTACGATCGTTAGTAATACGGGCCCCTGGACTTGTAGTTATGACCAGGCATTTAATGCGTCCCGCGACGTCTCAATCGCTGCCGAAACACTGCTTGTAACGTCTATTACACGTCCGTTCCACCGACTTATCACGTCAGTCGTGGTTTGGAGGCGATACAACTTTTGTGCAGTTCAGACAATTTTATCATGTCCAAATGATTTTTAATTTTTCCGCGTTCTACCAGCTCCCTATCACTGACGTAGCACGTCTGAATTACTGCGTACTGTGAACATGCAACAGCACGTTCAACGGCGTCTGTTTCGCGGCTAGTGCTTTTTGGACGTGATGTGGAATCGGTGTTGTACGTGACCCGGTATTTGCGTGGCTAAAGTAAATACATGCAAATCGATGCAGAAATAAAATGTGACGAGACGCCCACGCGGTATACCTGTACAGCATTATTTTAGTTTCTTTCGTTATATGAATTTTGTCGTCTGCAACATCATTGGACTTGAACGGTACTATTGTTCTGTTGTTAAGGAAATGATCGAGGAATTTTAAGTATCGGGTGAAAATGTTGTTTTAGATTTGATAACAATATCATCCCATAACAAAACGTATAGATCTTTTTACGTTACACAAACAAATTAGATCTAATCGAAAATATCAAAAATGGCGTGCCATGTGATTCCCCGCCGTGATTCACTGTTGTTTCATAAAACTCTTTTGAATTCGGATCTGGGATCTTTTAACATAATGCTGTTGTGTAAGCTATGACGTCTGTTAACAGACTAATTTGTAACGTTGACAGGACAAAAAAGATTTGCCTGCCACGTAACTGTCAGATCAAAATTGAAGTTTATTACGATTTAAACGTAGCTGCGCCTTTAGCTGTTTTGCGCTGGCTAGGATTAAAAGTATGTCACAATATGGCCGAAAGTTGATAAAATTGGCCTTTTCACAATAAAACCTGGTTTTAATGTCCATGTCGAAGAACCATTCGGAAAATATTGAGAAAAAAAGAAGAAATTGTTGATAAAAATCTTCTTTTTTTCATCCCACTGTTTTCTGTGTGGTCTGTGCTGTGATATACACGGATCAAATCCAGTGTATCAACTACAAAGTTCAAAGGACACCAAAATATTACGTTGTTTAGAAAATGGTTTACCTCTTTTGCCAGTAGTATTTGGAAGGAATTCAAAATAGGCTGCCAAAGTCGTGAAAGGTCGTTCGTTTACGACATTGAACGTGTTGCATTTCAAACATTTTGGAATGTAATAACATTAATTTGACCCTTTCCCAAAACAAACTTTTTTTCTCCATTTCAGAACTTGTGATAAACTAACGGACAGTGAAACAATATGGCGGACGTGAAATATTTAACACCGGAAGTGAACGGTTCAGCCGGAAGTCACCCGGACCATGTTTACTACGACGACAGTTACTACGATGATTACTATGGATACTACATGGAGGGTCTCTATGGCGACTACGAGTTCCACGTCTACGAGATATTCGACTTCGAGATTCCGCTTTATGGATACCTGTGGCCAATTCTGGTGATTTTTACGACATGCTGCAATATTCTGGTAGTTGCCGGATTTCTTCGACCACGCATGCTTAATGCAACAAATATAATTCTTGTTGCAATAGCAATTTCTGATTCACTGACTGGTTTAGTGACGCTTCCAGGGACGATACATACATTTTCACAGAAGAATATTTTATTGACTAAAGAATGGTGTGACGCCTCCATGATTTCACGTCTGTATGTCTCCCGCGCTTTCCACACCGTATCCGTCTGGCTTACGTTGATACTGGCGGTCTATCGCGTCCTACAAATACGACGACCTCTAATGGCCGAACGTGTCTGCACAATACGGAAGACTCTCGTCATTATTGCTGTTCTCTATGTGTTAGCTTTTGTTATGCATATTTACCACGCCTTCAATATCAAAACACAGAATGGATTCTGTCACTGGGTCATCGAGACCCCGTGCTCATGGACTTGTGTCTACATCTGGTTCACATTGCTGTTCCAGCATCTACTTCCTTGCTTCATTCTGATCATTCTCGCGGTTCTCTTAATTGTGGCTATCCGAAATGTACCCCTGGCCGAATCGTCGGTCCAATCACGCAGACGTCAAGAACGGAAGAGGTCAAGTACAATTGTCGTGATTTTCATTGTCGTAATTTTTCTGATTCCGGAACTGCCTTACGGCATTTTCTACTTGATCACGGTCGGTTTACGACATTCGAATAAAAACATTTTCCCGTTAAGGACGAATAGACTCATCCACTGTCTTTACGATTTGCTGTTAGTGGTCAGCTTCCATTTAAACTTTTGGGTGTATTGTATCTTGGTACAGAAGTTTCGTTCGTGCATCAAGAACATGTTACGATTGGTCACGTGCCAAAAGTTCGCCATGGAGAATATCAACGGGGAGCAGACGACAACAAGTAAAGATGGCGATCACGAGCTGGTTGGCATGACAACCGTCGTGGAGCAGACGGACACTGACACTGACCATGTTTGAACTTTCAGAAACAGCCTCAAAATGTGAAAGATATTACGCTGCTTTTTAACAAAAACCTTGTGTTTCGCAGCTTGTTTTAAGCTGCAGTTACGAGTTTTTTTGTTGAAAAGCGTTGTTATACAGGTCAATTTTGCTTTGAAACATCTTCGCAAGAAAATTTACCAGTTAGTCTTCGTTCATAACGAACAAATTGGAGCTAGTATTCTTGGTTGTCGGTGTGAACGAGACAACATTGTTTGTTTTTGTGACTTGATCGAATTATGTAACTGTACATTATGCTTCGAACCATATGTCTTCATAAAGTGCACATTTGTAATATAGGGGAGAAATTATAAGTCGGGTGAGCAGTTCTTTTTAAAGTATGCAGAATTGATTCAATCGAAGTTGATTCATTATAGCGAATGGTTATCTTCTATAGATCTACTCTTTTCTTTGTTTTACATGTAGAATCTACCTTCATGCTTACAGACCATGGATTGCATTGAAAGTTCTTTATAAATATAAAAAATATTAAAATTCGTTGATGGATCCCATAATGGGTGTTGACTACGGTCCGGAAATATTGTACGTAGTGAATTGTTTTGACAGCCGGAGTGCCGCAGTTGTTAGCACACTCGACTTGGAGCTGGGTGGTTACGAGTTCGAGCCTTGTCAGCCTCAGTCTACCCAGCTGCATGGAGTGAGTAGTAGTGGGGTAAAACTTACTGCCTCCTCTCGAGAAAAGAAACAAAGGGCTTATAAAAGCTTTAAGAAGTCTATGTACACAGTACATCTGGTTTTGAAAACTGATTGCCGAGTCGTTAGACACGCAACAGGGTATAGACTGCTGATTAGGTTCCATAGGAGTTGCTCCTCTTAGCCCCATTCTATCTGTGACGCAACGTAATATCGCCTTTCCTCTTTCCTTAAAAACCTCGTAACTTCAGCTTATTTCAAGCTGCAGTTATTAGGTTTTCGAAAAAATATGTACCGAATCCTGGTCACTCGACTATGAACATTCTTTTAAAAAATCATTTATATATGTCAATATTTGTAGTTGTGTTTACAAAATGTGGACGGAGGAACAGACAGGTGGAGAATATGATATCGATATATCCCATCGACGGCGAATAAAAAGCATTGGAGGCGCAAATGTCTCGAGTTTGATCAAACCGTCTTCATGGGAAACAACACGTATTGGACTTATGATAATGTTCTGTATGAGTAATTTCCCTTTGCAAGTTCTAAAAAAAATGACTGCATTCCGCCTTGAACACTGCCGACTGGCCATATCCACAGTCATGATATCGGTATACGAAGAGGATAATATTTAGCCTAACCCTTCCAACATGACAAAATATTGTTTTATACCAATTTGAAAGTTGTTACATAGACAATTGATTATGATCTTTATCGTATCTAGCGGTATTTAGCCTCAGTACATTTCGAGGTGGACTACTGTAAAAGAAAACATCCCGCAGTTCAAATCGACACAAAAAGAACAGTCGAATGTTCTGAGGCGCGTTCTTTAGAGCGAGATTTCTTGAGATATATTTAGATTTCTTAAGATGTTTTCGGGACTGAGATTTTTAAGACGCTCAATGGGAGGCGCCATTACCCTATACTTCGTGCGGAACCCCTCGGTTAACTCTGTAGAAACAATGGAAGAGAGAATTTACCGAGCTGTCCCGAATGTTCCATAGTACCATGGTAATACTCCATACTTCATACAAATGACGTCATCATGAAGTCATTTGTATGAAGTATGAGGCATTCGGAACACCTCAGTCACAATCTCGGTACAAAAAACTTTTATCTAAAACACCTTAAGAAATCTCAAAAAAATCTCGCTATAAAGAACACGCCTCTGCACAAAAAGGTCCTTCCCACTCTTCGGCACGTAGAAGATTAAGAAATCTAGATCATTCCAGTCCTACTCATGAAGAAGCACATAGTTTGAGGTAATCGGTAGAACAGCGTGCACCGAAACACGTCTTGAAACATATCTGAAAATACATAAACAAAAATTCAAAGATTCACATATAGGATTGTGACAGACATACACAACATGGATTAAAGCAATGTGATCGACACTATTTTTAAGGTAATCCGACCCTAATGAGATTCGTTCGATGTCGGAATTTTTCATGCGACATCGTTTACATTTGTTACATTTCCGAACCTATTCGTGCGACGTCGTTAACATTCGGCAGTGGAACGTTACCCGAATTATACCGACGCCGCGTGAATCTCGTTAGGATTGGACCACCTTAATGCGTAAATTGCACACATTTTAATCCATGAAAGCACTTTCCTTCCGTGAAAATTAAGATGAAATCTTGGTATCACAATAAATATGCGAATACTTCTGTAGTTAGCCAATCAGTAAGTGGAACGAATTATTGAAATGGAAATTTAAGAGAAAATGCATTTTGACCGAGCGCATCTGTTGACAAAAGTCAGGAAAATACAAGGTCACATGATTATCGCCGTATACAATAACTATGTTCATTTATTCATTTTTTATATTTCTTTATTAGAATTGAAATAATCCATGTTCTATCGTGGTTTGTTGTACATTTACCTAGTTTCTGAGATTTCTTTATCGAAGAAAAAACTTTCGGGTGTTTAGACTTCCCGAAATTAGTCAGTGCGTCAGACAATTTTTCAGTCGGACTGATGTTTTTCGACTCTCTGTCAGCCCGACTGTCTGACAGTCTTGCAGGTGTCATTTCATTTATTTAAGGCCAAACCACTAATGAATAGATCAGTTTATGAAGAATTTCCTCTTTCCACTATAATTGACCCCTTTCCTTTATCGTTTTAGTGCCAGCAGAACACTTCCGACTCTTCTCTGATGAAAATTCGCTCGTTCACATTTGGATGTCGCTATTTACACCATAGCGTTGTCCCATTCAAAAACAAAAGAAAATTCCGAGACAAGTTATATCGCTTGAACAAAACTCGGATTAACTTCCGATGACAAACAATGGGTTTATGGGAAATGAACATTGTACCCGGTCCATTCGATAAGCATGGGCTGCTCTGCCAGGTCATTTATCCTGAGGTATAACAGCAATTGAAAAATTGCCATCTGCAGGAAATTTAAAATGGATCTATCTTTATTTCTGTTGTTCTGGGATAGAGATAAAAATGCATATTAAGGTAGTCTACCCCTAATGAGATTTGCACGACGTCGAAATTATTCGGGCGACGTCGAAAACATTTGGCGGTGGAACTTTCCACCGCCGAATGTTTACGACCGCGCTCGATTAAGTAAAAAATACGATGATTTATGAATCACAAAATGGCCATATTACGGGTATTCTACCTTAAATTCTTACCGTTGTTCGTCATTGCCATCCCTGTAATCATGCCTCCCATTCCTCTACCACCGGCCCCGCCTAGTGAAGACCCGAACAAACCACCCATGGCTCCACTGCTCGGACCACCGCTACCTCTACCGAGCATAGAACGAAGAGCGCCGTAGTTAGAATAAGACGTGCTCTGGCCTCCGAATGATGGCTGGCTTGGAATACGATATCCGGATGATTGACCGCTGTTTCCGTATCCTTGTGACATCGATACGCCTGCATCATATCCCTGGCTTGGAACACGGTATCCGGACGACCGGCCGATGCTGTGGTATCCTTGTTTCACCGACACACCTGTATCATATCCTTGGCTTGGAACACGGTATCCGGATGACCGGCCGCTGTTGACGTATACTTGCGTCACCGGCACGCCTGTAACATATCCCTGTGTTCCTGCGTTTTGTCCCGTAATCTGTGATCTAGCGGTAGGTTGATATTGTTGTGCAGAAACGGCGTATAAAACGCTGAAAACAAACGTTGTTACTGCGACGAAAATCATTGTGCGTAAGAATGTAGGTCCCTATGTGTCTTTCTTCAGAAATTCCGAATAAAATGAGTCTTATGCAATAATTGTGATAAACAATTTGGCAGAACTGACGTAAAATCCGCCCGTTTTGACGTTTAAAACGTCTTCCTCAAGGTCATACGTTTTCTATTTTCATACGTACGTCAAACTTGCATGAAGACAAACTGCAACTTGGTTTTAAAAGTTAATGCTCCGTTTCCATTAACCGAATCTGCGTCATCAAAACGTCGTATGATTGAAAGAGCCGTGCCTATTGTCCAGTTACAATATCATCACATACGTCTACACGCCGTGGGCGCCGTGGTCTAGTGGTAGGACGCGGGCCTATGGATCGAGAGGTCCTGGGTTCAAATCCCGCCGAGGTCACGGGAATTTCTCTGAGCAAAAAAGTTACCCCACGTTGCTTCTCTTCACCCAGGTGTATAAATGGGTACACGGGAGGGTTGAAAGCCGATGTGCTGTGGCTGCCACAGGCGCCGACTGTAAACAGCCAGCTTGAAGCTCGATGATCGTGGAGTAAAGTGTGAAAGTCGCGCGAATATGGACGTAGTTCATAAATTTGAGACTATAAACCACCTTTACTTTACTTTTACTTTACTTTACAAGTTGTACCCTTGTTAAGAAGAGAACAATCATTTTTTATTTTCAATGCAGTTTTGCATGTGATGGTTCAATTCTTGCAAGTGTTACACACCTGAAAGATTTTTAAAAACGTCACATGCAAAATACTGAGATACCGGTATTGTACTGTTTACAAAGATAATATTTGTAAAACATGTTTTATAATATCGTGACCTGACTATAAAATGCTTTAAAAGCAAGTAAATACTAGATCTAATTTGTTAAAGGGATAAGTTGGGAGAATTAAGAATTGGCGAGAATCTGACGAAACTATGGCGTTACGTCGACGTCGCCATTGTTTTGGTCGTTGTGGTTTCTTTGCCCAAATACGAATTCTGTATTATGCATTATAAATCATTTGCTTACAAAATACAAGCATCAAGTGATGGTGTTATTTTACTGTCGCCCCTCCCCTAAAAAACCCGTGATATTAAACAACAATATCGTATAACAGGCCCCTATATTGTGCCCAAATTTGGAACCGCCCATTTACGAAATTGTACAATAATTATTGTTAAGGAACTCATTCTAACCATTTCGTAAATGCATAAAATAGCGTTTCGCTGCCTTTCGCTTGATTTATGCTGCACTTCGAGGTTTCTTTAAAAAGCGACGTTATCTATTGTTATAAAGACAAAAAAGTAAATTCAATTTACTTCATATTTGATTTTGGACCAATATGTATAATTCAGCGGTCTCATAATGGATTAACAAAAAGTAATCTATAGGTAAGGCCATTGATTACCCATTGTTTCTTGATGAACTGAGTACGTTATCATAAATTTCAACGGAAAAGAATAACGTTTTTGACGTGACGAACAATATGATAAGAATCTACGTAAGACGCTTTTTCTGACGTGACGCACCGTTATTATGTAGGATGTTCATGACAGAATAACAGACACTCTGCCAATGTACACGTCAATCAAACACGACACTGTCATGGTTTTGAGGCGCTTTAAAATCCCTTTCCCAAACGGTAAAAAATTTAGACCGACTTAACTTGAAATCTGTTGTAAACGACAAATTCTATGCTAATAAGAACTTATGTCCAAAATACTGCAGAAAATATTAAAAAGAAACAGAGAAATGCTGATTATCAGCATTTTCTTATTTCGTATTAATATTTTCTAAGCTTTTGTTCATAGGTACGTACTTGGGGGATGCTTAAACTTTCTAAGTGCAGAGTGGCTTATGTTTTACACGATGACGTCTCAAGCAAGATGTCAAATGTTTTGACAATAGTCTATTGTTCCAGAACAACAGTTAAGAAGGGGACAAGGACTTTGTAAATGTTAATTCAAACCCAAAGCTTGGAGATCTTAACGTATTCCACCCATCATGAGATAACAAACACTTTGTGTAATACATCTCCGACATTTTTCCTGAAAGCTGATATCAACGAGGGTATCCGGTCTCTCCGCTTCGAAGAATGACGCCGGAGTTGCTCGAATGATTATGATCCAATAATGGGTATTCCTTAAGATGAGGCCTGGGTAATGCACTTCCGGTATAATCGTTATATTTCGACTTATTCCGTGTCCTCCGTAAGTCCGAGCATTTTAAAGTACCGTTAGATGCAATATCGCCTGTTTTCATAACAACGGAAATAATTGAGCGTGCTCAGATTTCCGGGGAATATTTTAAACAATTTTTGTGAAAACGTTTCTAAATTGTATGAATAGTCGACAAAAAACCAAACGAAAGTCAAAGATTCAAAATTTGAGAGCAATGAAAATTACTTCCCTTTAAAATCGTCTTAGATTCGTTTAAAATCGTCTATTCGCACAATACATATTTCGTTCCATAACTGATTATCCAGGCTTTACCTTAACACTGACAAGATAAATACAACAATCAAAATAATAACTAATAACCATATCGACAATCAAAACATTTATTCGTTAGATTCGATGTAGCAATAATAAATTGAGCCATTTTACAAAGCGATGCAATTCTGTTTCTACAATATACTCAAAGAAAAACCTGTCATCAGTAAAAACAGTCATGAATCGCTTTTTCATCTTACATGTCGCTGCTTTTCTTTAAACAAAACTCGTAGCTACAGCTTTAAAATATCGCTGCTTTTCAACGAAAACCTCGTAACTGCAGCTTAAAACAAGCTGCAATCACGAGGTTTTCGTTGATAAGCGACGATATACCGTATCAACGAGCTGTTTAAGCAAAGCGACGAAATGAAAATTGAAATTGTGTCCCTGGTGACATGGCACTAGAGAGTGGATATCATTAAATTTGATTTTTAAAAAACGATTGCAAAACATCATTTTGTTTTAAAACTATAGTCGCTCTGGTGGCGGTTTTCTTAGCTTGTGATGCATTCAACGAGTCTTTCAGATATTTTTTACAACATTCATTCTTTTATTTAATTTTCGTCTTTTTTGCACAACAAACAAAAAAAACTTGCTTGAATTAGGCCTATGTACACAAAGAAACTATGAATTCCATTTGACGAGCATTGACCGGGTATAATAAGCCAATGAAAATTTGGAATCTTTTTGAACGACATCGGTCACATTTCTCACACTGTTTTTTCATAGTTTTTTATTTAAACATTCAAAAAAGATGATTGTTTTTGGAATAGTAAAATTGACCAACGTATACCGCACGATGAATGACCTGCCAGAGCATCTCATTCGATTAGCATGGGCTGCTCTACCAGGTCATTCATCGTGAGCTATAATTAAGAGTGTTAACAGTCCAATGTTGATGACAATTTGTTTATATAATTCCGGCGTTAATTAAAAGCATGCAGGTGCGCATATCAGCCTTCTGTCCGGGCATATATATCTGGACGTACATCGGACATCGTATCATATCTTGCATCAAATCTGGAAGAAAGATATAGAAAAATAATTATTAGACACGATAACCGGAAGGAATCCCCATAGGACAAAAGAACTATTGGTGATAGAAAGCCAGGAATCCATGGTTAGGTCTCCAGCCGCCTTGATATGTCCATATCAGTTGAGAGAGGTTTTAAACCCTATTCAGTCAGTCGGTCAGTCAGTCAGTCAGTCAGTCAGTCAGTCAGTCAGTCAGTCAGTCAGTCAGTCAGTCAGTCAGTCAGTCAGTCAGTCAGTCAGTCAGTCAGTCAGTCAGTTATCTCTCCATTTGTTAAACAAGAGGACCATGATGGTCCTATATCGCTCACCTGAACCAAAATGATATGAGCAACACTTATGTTCAATTCAATTGATATTGACTGAATATGAACTAATGGTCAATAACGTTGTGAAAATCAAACTCATCCAAGCTCTTATGGTGCCCAACATTGGGGTTTTTTTTTAAATAATTGTAGATTCTTGAGTGTAAACAAGGTCGAAAACAGCCAAAAATGGCAATTTTATCAAATTCAAGGGCACATAACTATCGTCTTTCTGGTCAAACCAGACTGAAAATCAAACTCATCTGAGATCTTACAGTCTCCAACATTGTGTCCAAGATTTGTCTTGATTGGTCAATAATTGCAGATTCTAGAGTGTAAACAAGGTTGAAAACAGTCAAAAACGGCAATTTTATCAAATTCGAGGGCACTTAACTCTCGACTTTTTTTATCACATCAGACTGAAAATCATACTCATCCATGATCTTATGCTCGCCAACATTGTGTCCAAGTTTTGTTTTGATTGATTAATAATTGTAGATTCTGGAGAGTAAACAAAGTCGAAAAGAGCCGAAAACGGCAATTTTGTCAAATTCAAGGGCACATAACTCTCGACTTTCTGATCAGATCAGACTGAAAATCAAACTCATCCCAGATCTTATGCTCCCCATCATTTTGTCCAAGTTTTGTCTTGATTTATCAATAATTGTAGATTCTAGAGTGTAAACAATGTCAAAAAACAGCCAAAAATGGCAATTTTGCCCAATTCAAGGGCGCATAACTCTCATCTTTCAAGTCAGACCTGACTGAAAATCGAACACATCTGAGATCTTATTCTACCCAACATTGTGTCCAAGTTTTGTCTTGATTGATTAAATAATTGTAGATTCTAGAGTGTAAACAAGGTCGAAAACAGCCGAAAACGGCAATTTTGTCAAATTCAATGGCACATAACTCTCGACTGTCTGATCAGATCAGACTGAAAATCAAACTCGAAGATCTTATGCTCCCCAACATTTTTTCCAAGTTTTGTCTTGATTTATAGTTAATTTTAATCTAAGGGAAGTAACACTTGACACTACTAAAGAAAAGTAGTGTCAATAGTTACTTCCCGTAGATTAAAAGAGTGTAAAGCATCTGAAAATGGCAATTTTGTCAAGTTCAAGGGCACGTAACTCTAGACTTTTTGATCGGATCAGACTGAAAATCGAGCTCATTCGAGATCTTATGGTCTCTAATATTATGTCTAAGGTTTGTCTTGATTGATCAATAATTGTAGATGCTAGAGTGTAAACAGACTTCAAAACAGCATTTTTTGACATTCAAGGGCAGATAACTCAGCACATTCTGGTCCGATCAGGCCCATAATCGAACTTGTCCGAGAACTTATGATACTACTTGTTTTGGCCAAGTTTGATCAAGATTGCCTAACTTTTGTGGATGCTAGAGTGTAAACACCCCAAATGTTGACGGACGGACGGACGGACGGACGGACAAAAAGTGACCACAATAACTCACGTCGAGCACTTTGTGCTCAGGTGAGCTAAAAAATGTAATTCTATAAGCTCAAACATTTTTCTTCTAGATCATACTTAAGGATATGGTGAACTAAAATATTAAAAGAGAATACTGCTGAAAGTCTCCTGGTATTGCCTACAACCCATTTAACAGTCGGATTTTCTTAAATTCTTTAAAAACCACACATTTTTGCAAAATTAAGTATAGGCCTACTAACCCCATATTTTGGAGGTTCTTTAGTATAATCGAGCTTAGATATGGATTAAAACGTAACTATACGTTTCATGTACATTTTATGTATGTATATACATGTATGTACTAGTGAGTGATGTCCCTTGTAATGGCGGCAGTTTTTTGGACCCGAGAGATTTCACTGAAGTTTTCTGAGATTTCTACGTCTACAAACATTGAGGTACTGTAAATTTTGGAGCGGACCATAGATAATTGAATTGCTGATGGAAACTGATGACTTTCCGGCTGAGAAGATGAATATTTGAGAATATTATTGACTGGCAACTTTGTGTATCGATGAACTAATTCATGTATTGAGCTAGATATTGACTGTCGATATACCTGTATAGAATACCGTTAGTACGTAAACAATTGTGTGCAGTATATGCAGATCCCGGTTATACGGTGACCGCGTCATCAGAAAATTACGCCTTTCTATTTGACTGAAATTGGAAGATAGATTATTGAAAAATGGGCGTATCTATTGAGCAGTGGAGATGCACAATAGGCTGCTTTTCTCAGCGTGTTAACACTAAATTATCCACTAGACTGTATTCGGTATCACCGCAGTATATTTCACTGTCTATTCGTGTAGCACTGTTCTTATTGCTAGTTGTGCATGGAGTAGAATCCAACCCTGGACCTACTACACGACCAAACAATAAGCCGAACAATAGTAATTTAAATGTGTCAGGATCATTGGGCTATAAACAAAATACACGAAGCCAAGCGAAAACGAATACTCCTAGTAAACCTGATAGAAACAGAAGGGCACAGGAAGAAGATACACCTACTCAAGTAGGCCGACCCAGTAGAAGAGATGGAAATCAAGGCGAGATACGAAACTGGTTGCGAAACAAACATACCGACAATGTTGCGTCACAGGAGAGGGTCAATTCTGCGTCTGCTAGTAATAGTGATATAGATGAAGACGATTGGAGAGAAATTCTTATAGACATACGCAGAACGGTTACTGATACAAATAGTAAAGTTGCTAGTATGGAACTCTCTATATCGGATCTACAGAAACAAAATGATGAACTATGTGAACAAAACATGATACTGAAAGAGAAAGTGAATGTCTTAGAAAAATCAGTAAGTGAAAGCAACAGTAAGATAGAACAGCTAGAAGGCCAGTCGAGAAGGGACAATCTTAAATTTTATAATATCGAAGAAGGAGCACGTGAAAGTTGGGAAGAGAGTGAGCAGAAAGTGAGAGACTACATTAAAAATGAGCTAGACATAGACAGTTCTAGGATTGACATCGAACGAGCCCACCGACTACCAGGAAGAAACAAACCTCGAGCGATTATCGTGAAATTTTCTCGGTCTAAGGATAAAGACATGATTCTTCGAAAATACAAAGAACTGGTCAGATCTGATCGCGAAGACAATCCCGATCGTGACACATCGGAATCTACACCGATTAAGATAAGCGAGGACTTTCCATCACGAGTGTCAAGAGTGCGTTATAAACTGATACCCTTTATGAAATAGGCCATCTCACAAAAGAAACGCGCTTCTCTACGTTACGACAAGCTTGTCGTTGATGGTGAAGTCTACGTGTATGATGAGACCAGAGAACGTCCCGTCAGAGACACTAACCAGTGATGTGTAGGCCAAGGCCACAGAACTGTTGTAAATAATCGTTCTTTTCAACATAATAATATTAACCCTTTGCAAGATTCTTTTGAATTACATTCTTTAACAGTATGCTCATTGAATATTAGAGGCATAAAAAAGTTTATTGATAATGTACAATTTGCTACTTTTTGTAGACAATTTGATATCATAGGTCTATGTGAAACATGGAAAACAAACTCTGATTACTTTTCTAATTTTATCAGTGATTATACATCTTTTGATTACATAAGACATGCTAAAAAGTTGTCAAATAGAGGATCAGGCGGTGTATCCGTATTTGTTCATGACAAGTTAATAAACACTGGCTTTGTTAAACATATATTTAAGAAATTCAAAGAATGTATTGTATTTCATATTGATAAACAATTATTCAATACTGATTTTGATATAATACTGTTTTTCGTGTATGTTCCACCAGAGAAATCGCCATTTTATGATAATCTTGAAGTTAATGGTATTGATATTTTGAGTGATAACCTTACTATTATTTCTACTCATTACCCAGATGCACAGTTATTGATTGCTGGTGATCTAAATGCCAGGACAAAAGATATCAATGATTTTATTTTGAATGATGATATTGAACATATATTTCAGAATGTTGCAGACTACCCATATGATACATTTAACAAACCAAGAAAATCGAAAGATTGTTCGACTTTGAATAAATTTGGACAATCTCTTATAGATTTATGCTGTACGCATAGCGTACATTGTTTAAACGGTAGAACAAATGGCGATCTCAATGGAGAATTTACTTGTTTCTCAAATAATGGTAAAAGTGTTGTTGACTATGTATTACTAAGCACTCAATTATTTGACAATGTTAAATATTTTAAAG
Organism: Fragum sueziense; assembly: GCA_963680895.1. Classification (NCBI taxonomy): domain Eukaryota; kingdom Metazoa; phylum Mollusca; class Bivalvia; order Cardiida; family Cardiidae; genus Fragum; species Fragum sueziense. The sequence continues at coordinate 26,676,566 of OY804604.1, forward strand.
TATATGATGATGATTTTTCTGATCATTTCCCAATTGTTTGTAAACTTGAATTTATCAGTAATAATATTCCACATACTTTTGTCGAAAATGAAGAATCTAGCAATGAAGTTCATTCACAATACAAATGGAGTGAAGAATCCAAGGAAAGTTTTTTACAAAACTTTTTAGAAAATTACAATAATTTCATCAGTTCAGATACATTTTCACTGACGAATATTGAACTTAATCTCATGATGTTCAAAAATTGTTATTATAATTCTGCTAAATGTATGAAAATAAAAACTGGAAGAAAATGCAATAATTTCTGCCAAACACCTGATTGGTGGAATAATGAATGCCAGAGATTGAAACAGTCCAAAGTGAAATTATTGAATAGATATCGAAACACTAATGAAAACTGTGACTTTTTACGCTTTAAAATAATGAGAAATAGATTTAAAGCAAAATGTAAGAAATCTCGACTCATGTTTGAACGCGAAAATAGACAAAATCTGGTTAAATCACGCAAAAATGCCAAATCATTTTGGAATCTCATACGCACAAATAACAAAAGGAATGACAAATCAGCTTCTGTTTGTAATACCGCTTGGTTTGAACATTTTAATGACTTATATAAACCTTCAAATATTGATTATGAGAATAATTTACTCTCTAATATTGTACATGAATGTAACGATTTAAGTTTGAATGAATATATATCATCTGAGGAAATTCTACAGAGTATTAAAAAAGTTAAATCTAATCGTTCCGTTGGACCTGATGGTCTAGGTATTGAGTTTTTCAAGCAAACAAGTGACATTATATTGCCATATTTAACTGAACTTTTTAATAGGATCTATGATGCAGGACAATTCCCTTTAGACTGGTGTACAAGTATTACAGTTCCATTGCATAAAAGTGGACCAACAAATAATCCTAATAATTACAGAGGAATTTCACTTATAGATAGTATATGTAAGGTTTTTATAAATATTTTAACAAGTAGACTTTCTACATGGGCTGAGCGAAACAATGTTTTAAATGAAGCCCAAGCCGAGTTTCGAAAAAATTACAGTATTATTGACAATATATTTACTTTACAGTCGCTCACACAAAAGTATTTATCAAAAAAAGGTGGTAGATTTTATTGTTTATTCGTAGATTTTAAAAAAGCCTTCGACTCCATTGACCATGAAAAATTGTGGGACTCTTTACAACGTAAAAGCATTGGGGGGAAGTTCCTAAATATTTTTAAAAATATGTATCAACAACTAAATTGCAAAGTGAAAATCAAACATGTTTTATTAGATTCTATACAATGCATGCGGGGAACCAGACAAGGTTGTGGAAGTTCGCCGATAATTTTCGACATTTTTATCAACGACCTTATAGAATATATGAGATTAAAAGATAATCGTGGAATTTTTGTTTCGCAAGAGATAGAAGAAATTATTGCATTGCTTTTCGCCGATGACGTTTCGAGTATGGCAGATACAGTTTTAAATCTTCAAAAACATATAGACTCTATTCACGAATTTTGTAAATCTGTGGGAATGGATCTTAATTTGGATAAGACTAAAATAATAGTTTTCAGAAAAGGCGGCATCTTAAAAAGAAACGAAAAATGGTTCTATGGCGGAAAAGAAATCGAAATAGTTACCAGCTATAAATACTTGGGTGCGCTATTCACATCACGCTTATGTTGGTCTAGTTTAAAAAATAACCAGGCATCTCAAGCCAGAAAGGCTTGCTTTAGCATTTACAGATCCCAAAGAAAATTCGGATACTTTAGTATATCAGACTATTTCAAACTTTTTGATTCGATGGTAAAACCCATTCTTTGTTTCGCTTCAGAAATTTGGGGATTTGAATACAGTAAATCTATCGAAAAAATCCATGTTGATTTTTGTAAACGTATATGTTGTCTTCATCGAAATACAGCAGATTTTTTTGCTTTAACAGAATGTGGTAGATACCCTATCGCAGTTACTTATATGTTACAATGTATAAAATATTGGATTAAATTGACTGAAATGACAAATAATAGATATCCAAAGCAATGTTACGAAATGCTGAAAAACTTAGATGAAAACGGAAGAATAACATGGGCAACAAAAGTAAAACAATTATTATTTGAATACGGTTTTGGTATCGTTTGGATTTCTAATGGAGTGGGCAATTCTGAATTATTTCTGAAAAATTTCAAACAGCGTTTAATTGACTGTTCATTTCAATTGATGTCAGATAAAATCAATAATTCCTCTAAAGCAAAATATTACAAACATTTTTACTCAATGCTTGAGGTCGAAAGATATCTTATAGTGGAAATGCCATACGTAAATCGACGTGCATTATCAAACTTTCGATGTTCTAGCCATTCATTAAACGTAGAAGTAGGAAGACATAACCATATAGACTATGAGTTCAGATTTTGTGATTGGTGCTTAAAACGTAATGCATATATTATTGAAGACGAAGTCCATTTTTTGCTCAATTGCCCTTTGTATGATGATTTAAGAGATATCTATTTTGTGAACGAATGGAAAAATGATTATCCATCTATTAATTTGTTTTACAGAATTATGTTAGATACCAGAGATTTTCATATTAAAAAACTTGCAAAATTTTTAGCAGAAGCTTTCAAACGAAAAACAGAATCTGGTTCGAACCAGGAGTAATTATATGTACATGTATATAACAGAATTCGTATGAATGCTGTTATTCGCATGTACATGTAACATACTATACAACTACCTTAGTAAATGAACATGCCGCTTCAGATATTTGTTTCAATGTATTCATCACTCATGAAAGACATTGTTGTAATATGTTTGTGTATAATGGGCCGGAGGCCTAAATACGTAAATAAAACTATGTTATGTTATGTTATGTTATGGACAATTTGTTTTGCTAACATACGAGGGCCCATTAATAATTTCGCGAACTAAGTCTACTATTCAGTTACCCGTTGACGTATTTTCACGAAAATTGGTATGCTTAAAGCTCATTCCATTTCCAAACGGCTCATCTTATTAGAAAACGATGACGTCAAAACAATATGACGTCATCGCAGGATTATGACGTCATGTCAATAGCGTTTGTTTAAAAATGACGTCATCTTGCATTTTTGAGCAACTCCTTATGATAAAGTTTTATGAATATCTCAATAATTCCTTTACGGACATCCATAAAATTTTACATGTATTGTAAAGAGACATATGTCTATCGAATAACGTTATTTGAAAGCGGATACGACTCTACAGAGACGGTAGAGAGATAAGAGAAAATGAGCGATTTTACTAGCAGACCGGAGACTATAAAGCTGAGAAGAAATCATCTAAAATCCTAGAATTTATTCTTGAAAATTGGAAATTATGTGTTGAAATAGTAGTAAGACACTTGGATGATTTGTATGATACAGCTAAGAGCAATATGATCAGTAATCTCGGAATGCGCCGTGCATCAGCAAAACGGGTACCGCACCGGCCGCTTCCTGACCGAATGGGGCAGGAGGTCAAAAGATTTTGTAAATAATACCAAACTTTTAATGGAGACAGCCACAATTTTGCGAATCAAATAAATACATGTGACATGACATTGATGCATCATTATTGAGTCGGAAAGTAAAGAACAAATCTCAATTTGGAAGCATTATTCTTCATTCTCACCCACAAAAGCATTGAATTCCAGATGTGCCGATGAGACAAATGTTATAATTTTCATCGATATTCGAGAAATCAAATTGAAGCTTTTTTAAGTCTATATAAAGTCGAGTAAGTACTTATAATTTTGCAGCAGTAATCAAATCTGATCTGCCACCGGCTTTAATGATACAGCGCGCAAATATTATAAGGTCCGGAATTCTGCCGCGCTATGACAGCGCGTCGCGCCATAGCTAACGCGTTTAAAAGGCCGGTATCATGAAACTGTATATAGAAATATTACCAAACCCTACGCACCGCACAGCTTATGCAATTTGCGACTTCTAGTTATGTCCAAACCTTAGAAATAAATTAAGGGGTGAAAATAGTGAGTTAAAGAAGAGTTAGGGTGTGACATTTACAAATGTTGGCGGGACATGTCACGTGACGGGCTGCAGCACGTGCCACGGGCGTGGGTCAAGCGGTGGAATGAATGCAAACTGTTCAGGGGATGTTACTTTTATAAGAAATGGGTAATGTTTCTAAGTTTATCAACTTATTTTTCTGATATAAGATTAGTTCGCGAAATTATTGATGGGCCCTCGTATCTGCGCAACTCACTAAGTCCCACGCAAATGCTATGATTAAGCCTACTAGAGTCTAAATCTCTTTTTTCTTGGCGCTAAACATAAGAAAATATTTTTCTCCACTGGCAGTCAGTCCATGCGCCAGTCCTCTCGTAAACGTTTATCCTTGAAAACTTTCTCCTCAGAAAGTACTTAATGCATTTCCGCCATTTACTAGGAATGTTCCTTATGTGATCCTCTATCAGATTTTGTCAAATAATTTTCACTTACAGAAATAGCCCATTTTTTACTGTTTTCACTAGATATATCGACGAAATTGTCATGCATGATTTAGAACAGAATCTTCGTGACCAGATTATCTTGCAAGAGTGCAATTTTCCGCCAGATCAGAATCTCAATGATCAGAGTTATGTGCCCTTCAATTTGAAACCTAGAAGACCTGAATGTCTTGAGTCGCTCCACATGCCAAACTTTCTTGAAATATACAACACAAGTTTTCATTTTTGTAATTGATTCACATATTATCTTGGATAAACTAAAATCAAGAGTTTTAAATCTCAATATAGCCATTATCTGTGGTTGTTAGAATGTAATCAAGTTGGCTTATTTCTTACATAAATGAGCTTTACTCTTTGAGCATAAGTCTTTAAACAAGAGAGTAACACAATGAGCAAATATCTTGGGTTTATATTAGTTACCTCCCTTGATTCCAATCAAATTCTGACAGTGATCTCCTTCAGTCAAACAAATACTGTGGTTTATAAAATGTAAGTGCAGATAATGCTTAACTTTCCAGTCCAATCAGACATCTGAGAACTTATGGTCAGCAACATTGTGGCCAAGTTTTATTTTGAAAAGTCAATATTTGATGTTGTTGGAGTGAAAAAAAAAAACAAACATCGAAAATGCTAATATTGTCAAATTTAGGGGCAGATAACTCAAAATTTTTCTTGTCCAATCCGGCTGAAACTTACACATATGCAAGGCCTTATTAAAAACAAATAAGGTTGAAAACGGCAATTTTGTACGTTTCAAGGGCACATTACTCAAGATGAAAATTTCAGATCAAGCAGAAAATTGCACTGTGGCAAGATCTTGATTGATTGGTTAATATTTGTAGCAGCTGGAGTGAAAACAAAGCAAAAACGGTCAATTTTAACATTCAAGGGCAGATAACTCCAGATTGTTTGGTCAAATCAAAAACAAATCTGAGAGAAGGTCACCCATGGATCATTTATGTGAAGTTTGATTGAAATCCATCAAGTAGTTTCTGGGGAGAAGATTTTTAAAGAAAAAGTTGACGACCGGACGGATGCACGACGGACACACCGCCATGACAATAGCCTGCTGGCCTGAAAGACCAGTGGAGCTAAAATATCGTTTTCAGTCGTGTTTTCAATCTGGAAGCCCCATGTATTAACCAAAGTCAAGTCGATTACAACGTTGTTGTTTTTTTTTCAAATTCAGGGGGCAAATAATTCGGGATGTGAGATTCCCAATAAGCTGAAAATTACACTCAGCCAAGATCTTATGGTAACCAACATTCAAATTGTGTCTTGAACGATCAATATTCCTGGCTGTAACAGAACAAAAACGGAATCGAAGAATGAAATTTTGTCAAATTCAAGGACACAATTCAGGATGTTGGGTCCTACACAATACATTATCTGATGACCAACTTGATTCTGTCCAAGTTTTGTCTTCATTGGTCAATATTTGTAATCGTTAGGGTAAAACAAAGTTGAAAATTACAATTTGGCAAATTCAAGGGTACACAAATATAACGTAAGATTCCGAACAAGCTGAAAATTACACTCAGGTAAGATCCCATAGTCACCAACATTCTGTCCACCCAAGGATCATACTTGTGAAATATAGTTGAAATCTAGCCAGACTGGAAGTGAATAACAAGTCTGGAAAAAGTCTGATAAAAAAATTTACTCACCATTATTGCCCATCATTGCCATCCCCGCCATACCACCCATCCCTCCCATGCCGCCGAACAGCTGAGACATCATCCCGCCAAGACCCGCACTCGAACCCGAACTTCCAGAACGACCACCAAGCATGCTTCTCATAGCTGCAAGATTTTGCATCGACATACCACCAGAACTGCTACTACCGCCGTAACTCGGCATGCTCGGTAAGCTTGGCATGCTGCTGCCCACATTTGACGTTGACGGGTAACTTGACGCCGACGGCATATTCGGGAATCCAGACGGCACAGAGCCTTGTGATCCCGGTTTTTGTTGTGCGGCAAACTGTGCTGCTAACTGTGCTGCATTGCCAGATGGATAACTACTTTGACCACTGACGTAACTTAAGGCGCTGAAAATCACGCTTCCTACTACAACATACAGCATCATTTTCGCTTATGGAGTTCTAAAGTCCTTTCTTTAAACACAGAAAAAAGCACACGGGAAGTTTGGTACCGACGAAGTGAAGCCCGGCCCTGTCCTAACGTTACGTGTAAAAAACGTAAAACGTCTTCCCAAACGTACGTCAATTCAGCTCAACGACAAATTGGCAACTGCAATATGTTAATGTCATTTAAAACCCGGCTGAATTTACTGTAACGCTTCATTTAGAACTGCCTGTCAAAAGTACGTTAATAAAGACGTCATGTACGTCAAGTCATGAAAAAATGTGGCTTAGTTTGGCTTATTTTAAAATCGCTGCAGAAAATTCTTGTTGCTTTTGTTGTTTGTCATATCACTGAAGCCTTCTTTGACGCGACATAACGCTTCAAAGTGACGCTTTATTTATTTGTTATAGTTAGAATAACGTCATTCAAAAAAGACAAAAGATTTAATCAGACGTCATAGATGCTAAATGTAACACACTGATTTTAGATACCTTCAAAGTTCAAATACATGTATTTGTAACTTATGGTAGGAGTAAAAGAAATTCGGAAATGAAACAACTTTTTAAAGATGTGACATGGTTGCCACGGTAATTGTGACACTAAATTAAATTTTATCCTAGCAAACGGAATCATTTGTGCTTGAATTTTAATTTCTGTATTTCTACATTATTTTTGATACTTTACTTTGAACGTATTTATTTAACAAGGACTACCTCCGCCACATCTGCTACCAATCAAACTCGAACCTCAACTGACGCTTGTGAAATATTTACGTGAATGGAGAAATGTTCTCTTTCGGATTTCAAAAGCTTCCTCAAATAAATAGACCCATAGACATCGGTTGTTGTTTTGGGAAAAGTTAGATCATCATTAGCACGGTGGATAATCACATGATGCAACAATTTCAGAAAATCTTCAATAATTTTGTTAAAACGGGACCGATTTGAATTCGGTTTGAAGCAGAGAAGGTAGACAGATGTCACGCTTTAGGTGAACGTGTTGGATTTTTTTTTTAAATCAACTGATAAAAAGTTATTGAATATAAACCAAAAGTTTGGTCTATCTTCAATAACTTTTTAACCAGTTGATTTTTAAAATCCTGGCCTTTCCCACCTTCTCTGCTTCAAGCCGAATCCAAATTGGTCAAGTATTGACAAAAATATTCACGATTTTCTGAAATTCTGAGTCACGTGATTAACCATCGTGATTAGGCCTACTAATACCAAGTAGCAGGGGATTCTTAAACATCAACGTTGTGAAGTCCTTTTATATGGGAATCATCAGAACAAAACAGCTATTTTGTTATCCCATTCTCACAGAATGGCGTTTTTTACGTCCCACGGGATACAGGCTTTTGAAAACATCGTTGTAAATGAAGAAATTGCTTGTGACGACAAGCATTTTCTTCATTTACAATGATGCTGTCTTATTTCTACACAGAAAGACTGAAAATGCAAAATTTCATTCACTATGAAATGTCGTCTAAAACTATTTTAACTTGAATCAGATTAGATATACTTTTTTCATGTTTAAGAAAGGTTTGTTTGCCGTCGACTGAAGATTTTTGATTGACGGGTCACGATAATTCATGTAACAAGGAACACAAGAGAGTTTTTCTGATTTATTCGAATTCATTACGTATGCAAATTTTGTCACGATCGTACCAAAATAGATTCCAAACCGAAATGCATGATATCGTTGTCAGATTGAAATTTAGTAGAAAACTAGAAAGGCCTGAAGGGCTTGATTCTCTTCACATGCCTGCCTGACATCGGCACAAGTTCGGCTGCTATTTAAATGCAGTCTGGCCCGAATCTGAAAGTTACGAAGTGCTCTGAACACGTTCGGTTCATGGCTTATACCGTCTAGCTGAGGCGCGTTCTTTGGAGCGAGATTTTTTTTAAAGATTTTAAAGATGTTTTTGATATAGCGTCTTTGAGACCGAGACTATAAGCGAGGTGTTCCGAATGTTCCATACTTCATGAATACAAATGACGTCAAATGATGTCACCATGACGTCATTTGTATGAAGTATTGAGCATTTGGAACTTCGCAGTCTATGAATCATGGAGCATTCGGAACAACTCGGTCAGTTCTCTCCCATATAGCTACAGAATTTACAGAGGGGTTCCGAAAGAAGTATAAAGCAATGGCGGCTCGCAGTGTTAGTCTTATAAATTTTGCTCAAAAGAGTGCTTTATCCTAAAACATCTTAAGAAATCTCAAGAAATCTCGCTCTGAAGAACGGTGGCTCCGGTCATGTTCGAAAACGTCATCGTTTGAATCACCCCATTGGCAGTTGACAATATTTTGGACTGGTCCAAATCCGAAGACGTTGCTGACGACAATTTCAAGTACATATTTGAAGATGTTAGGCCTACTGGTGTGTTTATTAATAGAAAACATTGGGTGCGTTCAGGGTTCTCCCATCGGTAACCGAGTGTATTTACCGTCGGCTACCGATGGTACCATCGGTAGCCGATGGCACCGTCGGCAACCAACAAACTCTGAACGAAAATTGTACCGATCGGTAACAAAGGCGGATAATCAATTACCAATAGCGTATTCTCCCCGCAGAGTGATCGTTCGTTTTCAAAAAATTATGAATAAAAAGATATTTTCAGAAATAAATGGCTAAATAAAATAACTGGAGCTTCAACTATTACAATAAATTCCATCAAGAACGGTTAGAATGCTATTTGCTTGCTATTGAAGACAAGAGGACCATGATGGTCCTTAATCGCTCACCTGAACTGAGATTCACAAGGTGAGAAATGATTGCACCTTGTCCCATGATATCTAAAAGAACATTCTAATTCTCAATAGTCTTTATCCTTGTGACTAGACAAACATTCTGAACATGTTTCATGAAGATTGGACAAAAATTGTAGCATCTACATTGCCAACAAGGACTTTGAGGCCCCTTTTCCCACGATATCCAACAGAACATTCCCATTGTGAATAGGCTTCATCCTTGTGACTAGACAAATAATCTGACTAAATTTCATGAATATTGGGCCAAAATCATTGTCTCTATAGCGCTAACAAGGATTTTGTCATTAAGGCCCCTTTTCCCATGGTATTCCATGGAACGTTCCTATTTTCCTCAGAGTTTATCGTTGTGACTAGACAAACAAAAGTTTCATGAGGATTAGACCAAAATTGTTGCATCCAGAGTGCTAACAAGAATTTTGTCATTAAGGCCCCTTTTCTCATGATATTGACTGGAACATTCCAATTTTTTATAGGGTTTATCCTTGTGACTAAAACAAACATTCTTTTAGTTTCATGAAGATTAGGCCAAAACTGTTGCTTCTAGAGTGTTAAAAAGGATTTTGTCATAAAGGCCCTTTTCCCGTGATATCAAAATGGAACATTCTGATTGTTGATAAGTTTCATCCTTGTGAATAAACAAATATTCTGATCAAGTTTCATGAGGATTAAGCCAACATTATGGCCTCTAAATTGCCAACACAGATTTTGTCATTATGGCCCCTTTTCCCATGGTATCCAATGGAATATTCCAATTTTCTGTAGGGTCCATCTCTGTAACTAGACAAGCATAATTCTGACCAAGTTTTATGAACATTGGGCCAAAATTGAAGCCTGTGCAATGCTTACAAGGATTTTGTCTTTTAGGCCCCTTTTCCCATGATATTGATGAGAAGGTCCCAATTTTCAACAGGGTTCACCCCATATAAACCCCAAGAATCAACAACATGGGCCCTTTTTTCATTGCAAAATAACTAATCTTATAATAATTTGGTAAAGAGCTAAAGAGAATATTATTAGTTGCAAAATAGAAGCAAGTCTGATTATCAATCCAAAGAAAAGATAACAAAACACTGATAACAGCTAGATTAAATCCTCTCTTGTTTACTTAAGCTGGGGAATGTCTAGATCATTGATCAGATAAAATCCAAATTATCAATATGGACTAAGGGAGGCAACTTGAACACTAAAAGTCTTACAGCTTCGCTGATTGGTTATCTTCCTTAGTAAGTCTGATAAGCCCCACCCTGCCACGCCCACATTTTTTGACTAATCTTAAAATTTGAAAACAAATTTTGAAGAGAGTCACTAAAAAAACATACCTGTCAAGTTTGGTTCAAATTGACCCAATGGTTGATTTTTAAATAATTTTCTTAGGATTTTTAAGCCCCGCCCTGCCACGCCCACATTTTTTGGAAAATCAAAAAATAATGAACAAGTTTTGAAAAGGGGCACCCAAGGAACAATCCAGCCAAGTTTGGTCAATATTGGCCCAATGGTTCAGGAGGAGAAGATGTTTAAAGAAATTGTGAACGGACGGACAGACGGACAGACGGACGGACGGTGAGCGACCACAATAGCTCACCTTGAGCACTTCGTGCTCAGGTGAGCTAAAAATTTATGATTAGGATCGCCGTAGTTGGATTGTTATCCGCCATCTTACTGTAATGGCTAGAAAGACCTGAAGGTCTTGAGTCGCTCCACAGGCCTGAATTTCTTGTGGTTTACAATAAAAAATTTGACAAATTTATCTAAATGCTTAAACTTATATATTATTAAATTCTTGTGGTTCTTAGAGCAGAAACAAAGTTTAATACAGCAATGCGGTCAAAGAAAAACTAGATTTCTCAAAACTTGTCGTTCTTAGAGCGAAATCAAAGTAAAAAGAAGCAATAATGTGGTCAAAGCGAAAAGAAGGTAAATGATTGACCAATATTTTGGGGATTTTTAGAGTGATGATAAAGTTGAAAACTGTAATTATGCCAAATTCAAGGGCACATAATTCAGTATGTTAGTTTATAATCAAGCTGAAAATTAAACTCGTGCAAGATATTATGGTCAGCATCATTCTGTCCAAATTTTGTCATTGTTAGTCTATAATCGTGGCCGCAAAAGTGAAAAAAGTGTCTAAAACTGAAATTTTGTCAATTTCAAGGGCACATAACTCAGATTGTAGCAATGCAATCATCCTGAAAATTACACATAAGCAAGATCTTGTTGTCAACTAGATTCTGTCCAAATATCATCTTGATTGGTTAACAATTATGGTTGTTAGAGTGAAAACAAAGTCGAAAATGGCAATTTTGTCAAATTCAAGGGCACATAACTCAAGATGTAAAATTCTGATTAAGCTGAAAATTACACCCAGGCAGGATATTATGCTGATATATATTCTGTCCAAGTTTTGTCTTGATTGGTTAATATTTGTAGATTTTTGAGTAAAAATAAAGTCAAAATCAGTTATTTTTGACATTCAAGGGCAGATAACTCAGGTGATTCTAGTTCAATCCAAATTCTTTGAAGGAATCTGAGAGAGGGTCACTCAAGGATCATTCCTGTGAAGTTTGGTTGAAATCTATCCAGTAGTTTCTGAGAAGAAGATTTTTAAAGAAAAAGTTTACGGACGCACGCACGCACTGACGCACGACGGACACATCGCCATGACAATAGCCCGCTGGCCTGAAAGGCCAATGGAGCTAAAAACGAGGTTACCGATGCTACCCGACTTGTCTGCTCTCGGGACAATTGGTTACCAACAAAATATCATCGGTATGCCGACGGTTACCGATGGCTACCGATGGTTACCAACGGCACCGATGGCTACCGACGGGAGAACCCTGAATTGTAGGGAATGAAGACCTCCAAACCGACATGCTTTATTTTCAAAAATGTTCTCCAAATCTATTTTCTTCTTTCGTATTTTCGTCCACTTCAAGAGCGGGCGTAATAAAGTGGAAATGGGGTAAACCTGTATTTACGACAAATTTTAACGTGACGGTTTGCTATTTTCAACAAGTCCTATTCCTACAAATCCCATTTTCGAAAGGACCATTTGAGCGTTTGGGTTCAAGGAAGTTCATTTAGAACTTTGATGCATATATTTTAATGTCGGCTATGCGTGAAAATGTCGTAACTACAGCTTGAATAAGCTGTAGTTACTTCGATTTCGAACGTAGCTATCTACAGGTCACACAAGTATACACAAAAGACAAAGAAAGTATTATTCTGTTCTTATGAATTTTATTAGATGAAAAAGAAACGCGTAGTTTAACGCTTATAAAGTCGTATGTCCTGACTTGAGAACACAGTACTTTTCTATAACCATTTTCAAAATCTAAAATATTTCTAGGGCTCTTGGCCTTCAAAAGCTGCCGCAGACGACAAAATTTGTGTTGACAAAGATAGCAAAGGCGTAGCACATAAACATTTAAGGCAAAAAAGGAAAACTGGTTATCAGTATTTACTTCTTTTGTATCACTGTTTTGCCAGGGTTTTAACTGTCCGTGGTAATCAGTATCGATCATTGAATGCTTCTACTTCTTTGGATTCTTCATCAATAATACCCATTTTTAAAATATACCGTATTATCGAAAAACCTCGTAACTCCAGCTTTCGTTTTGCAGTAACACATACGATGTATCCATATAAGTGTCAAATCAATAAATCTGCACCTAAGTGCAGTCTTGTCAATATCTACATGAGTGTTATAGTTGCAACGTATTTTGAAGAATCTAGATTTATTAGAGAATAGCATGAAACTTGATCAGATTGTGCATATGCACAGGCTGATCAAGATCCATGTTGATCTCAAATGCCATAAAGGAACTTGTTCAAAATCCTAGGTAAAAATTGCAACAGAAATTCGGAGAGTCCTTGAAGTAAAGAACGACAAGATAAGCGTTATAATACAAAATAATAAAATTGAGTAGTGTCATACGAAAACGGGTCTTTCAGGCGTAGGCTATGTGCCGTAAAAATGCCATATACATGTATTTTATATATGTTTTCTTAAGACGAACCTTTTTTTTTCAAACAATCAAGCGTCCTCGTTTCGTATCCGAACCTATTCGGGCGCGGTCGTAAACATTCGGCGGTGGGAAGTTCCACCGCCGAATGTTTTCGATGTCGCCCGAATAATTCCGACGTCTCGCGAATCTCATTAGGGGTTGAAAACCTTAACTGATTTGTTATGATTATAGACGTAGATTACAAGTACATTCAAATATCAATAACGTAGATCGACGTGAAGAGGTATCAGTGACTCGAATAACTCGCTTTGATCTTCAAATAATCTCACAAAGAAATACGCCATTTCCTTCCCATAAATAGTCATAAATACGATAAATCGTATGTCGTGTTAAATACGGCATGCTGCATTAACGCCATCTTTTAAACACGTACATTATACTAAGACGTAACATCAAAAGTAGCGGACCAACGTTGTAACACGCATATCGTCCGTTTTCCGACGTTAATGTTAATCGTTGAGTTGAAAATACTTACACATGCGTTTGGTGTAAAGTAATCAAACTAATTTGACGTTAACGCCAATTACGCAACAATGACTAGAACAGTTCCCTATAACTTTTTTCACATTATATAGCTAAATAACGTTAGATCTGTTATGAATAATGATTGCTTATGAAAATGAATGGTTTTGTTTTCAACACAAACACCGCCAGACCCTGATTTAGCACGACGTTACGTAAATGACGTAATATGGTTGTATATATTACAGTTATATATATGAACACAAAAAACGCAAACTTGAAATATGGCTGTCTAAAGTTTTGACGTATATCATTCATTCATTGCTTTTGAACAAAAAATCGTAACTGCAGTTTGTTTTAAGCTGCAGTTACGAGGTTTTTGTTGAAAAAGCAGCGATATCATTCATTCATGGCACATGATAATAAATTCTACACTAAATGTTAAAGCTAAATCACAACAAGTACAAATATACTCCTCACAAAAAGTTAAGCAACAAAGATGCTTTTCTTTCTCAAATGTGCTTTATCACATCTAATGATCTATGTTTTATACAATACAAAGTTGGGGTCTTATTACACAAATTACGTTAAATGATTGGGAAAATCATCAAACAATAACAAAGTTACAGATCCTCGAAAACCGTCCCCGCGAAACAATGGTGCAAAACGTCACTCGCCAGCAGTTCAGAATGTGTAAAAAGTTGTTTTCCGGCCACTTCAGGCCATGATCGAGCATCAAGTACCTGGTATGACCCCTACGATGTTCAACACACGCCTGAACACACCTTGTCATCAAGCAGATTTGTCTGTCTAATGTCCGTTGTGGATTGATCCTCCATTCTGTCTGCAAGACCTGTTGCAGTTCATCCAGAGTTTGTGGGGGAACATGCTGACCATAGACACGCCCTCAAAGAATGTCCTATGCATGTTCTATCGAATTAAGGTCTAGAGACGTAGCAGACCGGTCTATATGTCTGATGTTGTTGGTCCACAGAACTTCAGCCACAATTCCAGACCGATAGGGACAGGCATTACCATCCATAAACATAAAAGTTGGATCTGTTTACTGTGCCAGAAGGATGATAACGGGCGTGATGATCTCGTAAATGCACCTTACACCAGTCATTGAACCTCGTCTGATGACAACCAGCTCTGTTCTGTGGCAAACACTGATACCTCTCCAGACCACCAAACTCCCACGTTCATATTCGTCGTGTTCAGCGATGTTACAGTCGGCAAACCGTTCATTACCGTTTCTCCACACACGTGGCATACCATCATTAGAATCGAGGCAGAATCTTGACGAGTCAGTTAAGAGTTTGTGACGCCAACGAGTGACCCTCAGTTTTGATGTTGATGTTCCAATATTAATCTTTGCCGTCGATGTTTTTGGGGAAGTTTGATCCATTGAAGTGGTATCCTGGACCTTAGACCTTCTGTGTTAAACATGTTCCTCACGGATTGGATGGAAATTCTGTTTCCTGACACCCTCTGAAGGTCATTTTCCAGCGATCTGGCCGTTGTAAGCCAGTTCCTACGGACTAAGATTGCAACATAACGGTCTTCACAAGGTGTTGTTACTCTTAGACGACCTGTATGTGGTCTCTCTGACATCTGTCCAGTTTGATATTATCGGGTTATTGCTCTTCAGTCAATACTGCAATGAAATTTAAAGTGAAAGGCAGCAGCAGTCTTGGTTGCCCCACCCTGTAGCATTCCAACAATTTGAGCCACTTCAATTGGAGGAAAGTGACGTATTGGCATGATTCAAATGTTGATGATATCAAAGTTGTCAACTTGACGCGTTTTAAGCACATACGGAGCTAATGCCAAGTTTGAAATCCGTATATGCGACACATTTTCCATGCATGTTTTGGGGGTGAGTGTGTTCTAATCACGTGATAGCTGTTTTTGGAGACGATAACATTCAGTATTCTTTTAAGTGTGTTTAAGCATAGATATGGCTGTCCGAAAAACAAATATGTGCAAACATTTCCGCGTGTATAAAAAGAATATTGAGAGAATTCCTTTTGTTGCTTAACTTTTTGTGAGGAGTATATATTGTATTTGTGCTTGAAATAGTTTCGCTCTAATCACTATATCGCCGCTTTTCAACGAAAACCTGGCAACTGCAGCTTGTTTCAAGCTGCAGTTACGAGGTCTTTGTTGAAAAGCAGTGCTATCTAATATTCCATTGTTCTATATTTACAATTTAACATTTCATTCTGTTGTTTTTAACCCTTTCCCAAACGAGACCTGATTTGACAGTTCTGATAAGAAACATTTTCTCTCTATCAATCCCTGTTTTTTTCCTTTATATTTACGAGGGGCGTTCATTAAAGATTTCCCCTGACCTACTTTCAGTTGAGATAGGAAGTTGAAATTGTACTCATACATACGGTACATCTCTATAGGTCACATGAAAATTCGCAGCTCTGAAATGTAATTTGTTTCTCATTTCCGTTTGCTGAAGTTAAGTAAGGTAGCGTGATGGAGCATGCAAGCATCAGATTCCTGTATTTGGAAGGTCACACTCCCAAGGAGGTATTTGATGAGATGAAAGAAAATTGTGGGGATGATGTCCCATCATATGACGTTGTCAAACACTGATATACTCAGTTCAAGTGTTGAAGTAAGTCTGTGAAAACAGCCCGAATCCTGTGCGCCCACAGTCTGTCATTGATGATGCCACCATCAAGTCAATGCAAGGTTTCGGGCACAATCTACTGTCTTCTATATAAGAGATCTCCAAAACAACATTAAACGATTACAGAACTGTGTCTCTCTGGCTAGGGTCCATGGAGAGAAAGATTAAAATTTGTACCAAGTTTCAATTCTCTCTGCTTATTGGAAGTAGGTTAGGGAAAATCTTTAATGAACGCCCCTCGTATTTATTTTCTCTATTAAACAGCAATATTTTTAACTATTCTATATCATTTGCAATTGTTTCCAATTTGGAGTGGTCTAGAAATTTGTTGTTTGCGAAAGGGTTTACACGTCCTTCTATTTTCACAAACTCGCAATGATTATGGTAATGCAACCTTGTTGATTTACAAATCATGGTCAATCTATAAACCCTAATAGAGAAGTTGCACTACCTTAAGACTCACACACTGACTATATACATTTAACTCGCACTTCCATTCTCTCATGACTTTCAATAATTTAAAATGCTTTAAATCGCTTATTTCAATGGCTAAGGCACCAGATTTGATAGATTACGATTTTAAAAATTATTTTAATATATCGCTCACTGCGACATAAATACTGTTTCATGGTCTTGACGTTCCTTATAACCTTATAAAAAGAAACTTTTGTGTGGAAAATAAGCAAATCACTGTTCGTATGTATCACAATTAGATGCCCGAGAGGAAACGTTGTCTACGCAGGTGCTATTAAATATACCACTTCAACGTTGTTCTTCCATGGCGTTATTATTTTGACGTCCACCGTCCACCACGTCCGAAAACGTCGTAACTACAACCTACCCAAGCTATAGTTGAGAAATTTTCGACGTGACAACGTTATCTTTCTTTCAATTTGTTGACTATTTGGTTCTGTCCTTTTCGCTCCCCGGAACGGTCAATTTCAGCTACTTAACGGGTCATAGTTGTATATCATCTACTAAGGCGTTCATCAAATATCGGCAATGAGGTAATTACCTGCAAAAAATAAATATTCTTAATTGCAAAAATCATGTAATGGTAATGAATTTTGTGCTTAAAATAAACTCGGTTTATCGTTATATATTGATAAATCGTGGGTGTTGTTATAAAATCTCGTAACTACGGCTTGATTCAAGCCATAGTTACGAGATTTTATAACAACACCTGCAGAAATACTATTGTTTGTCCGAAATTAAGTCACTTGTTACTTGATAAAATCACTCCCTATTATCGAATTCCTGTCTTACCCTGTACAAAAAGAAAAATTGACAACCTTTATACTTTGGTTTTTGAAATAAGAAATAGGTCCACCAAGATTTTCAAAACGTTAATGTTGTTGAACCATAAAAACTACTAGTATACTGCTGTTTTAACCCCTTACCAGACGGCAAAAATGTAGTCTTGTCTTAATTCAACGATCATGCAGACGACAATATCAAGTAATGAAATTTTCATTTTGTTCTTATCTTTAAGGAAAACAAAGTCGGAAATGAAGAAATACTTGTCACTTGTGTAAGTTTTCCGATGCACTCGTCTTGTGGGACGTGAGATAGACAGCATATAATGGGAACTAGAACTGTCGCAAAGTGGACAAATACCCCACACTATCACCTTGTCACTGAAAAAGTGCTATAGGTCAAAAGACTCCTTAGTTTGAGCACAGAAACAGGTTTTAAACAAAGTCCAATTGTGATCTTGACCTTTGACCCTCGTGACTCAAAAACGATAGGGCACCTTCTTGGGTCATGGGCAACAACTGTGTAAAGTTTCATGACCCTATGTCAACTGGTTCTTGACTTAGAGCACGGAAACGGATTTTAAACAAAGTTCAATTATGACCTTGACATTTGAACTCCGTGACCCCAAAACGAAAGGGCGCCTCCTTGGGTCATGGGCAACAACTGTGAAAAGTTTCATGATCCTAGGTCAAACGGTTCTTGAGTTAGAGCACGGTAACGAAAAAGTCTACGGAGGACGGACGGATGGACGGACAGACAGACAGATATGGTGAAACCAGTATACCCATCTACTTCGTAGGTGGGGTATAATAAGATCATTATGGATAGTGTAAGCAACCTTCGATACAGAAAAAATAGTATTTCTCCAGGGTGTTGTTTCCTGTCTCTTTGTTAGTAAACCTAAGGTTATATCATGCGAAATGCTACAAGCGAAACAAACATTGCATTATGCTACAACATTGTGACAAGCTACTAGTATGTGGTAGCTATTTCACAAATGCAGTTGTACATAATGTCTTTAACAAGAGCTTAGCGGCGCATATTGTACGCCCGAGAGGGGCTTGTCAGTAAAATTGCATTTCATTCAATTCAAGGGCATAACTGAAGAATACCTAGAGGTATCTAAATTCACATGGAAATTCACTGTGGCAACCTTGATCAAATTCAGGTTGAAACTGTAGGAGTCGCACTCACAAGAAAATGGCATTTTTTTTTAATTAAAGGGCAGATAGTTCAAGAACAATGAGAGTTATCTGAATTTCGTAAGTGATTTGCACATATAGACACCATGAAAATTCATTGATGTCAAGTTTGATCGAATTCCTGTTGAAACTGCACGAGGAGTTGCACACTAGATAATGGGCATTTTTTTATTATTTCAAGGGCAGATAATTCAAGAATGAAACGTTATCTGCACCCCGTAAGTGATGTGCACAACTAGACACCATGTAGATTAATTTTAGCAAGTTTGATCAAATTCCGATTGAAACTGTGTGAAGAGTTTGACACACAATAAATTGCTTACTGACGGACGGAGAGACAATAATTTTGTGCTTAAATAGACTTGGTTTACGTTATGTTTTGATAAACCGTCGGCGTCGTTATAAAATCTCGTAACTACGGCTTGAATCAAGCCGTAGATACAAGGTTTTATAACAACACCAACGAAATACTATTGTTTGTCCGAAATCAATTCATGGTTAACTGGATGAAATCGTTCCCTAATGTGATCAACCCGTTTGCAATACTTACATGTGCCCATTTCTCGGCGAGGAACCTTCACCACCGCACGTCTCTGTTTTAGACACCGGCTATATATATAGCACCCACTATTTTCTGGTACTTCGCGACCATTAACAGTTTCCTGAACGACGAAATTTTAGGATGGTCCAATTAGAAAGCTACCGCAGGCGACAAAATGGATATTGGTAAAGATCGGATTTGTGTTAAACAAGAGGGCCAAGATGGCCCTGCATCGCTCACCTGAGAGGACTTTGAGATAAACATCTTGCAATCTTCAAACTCCCATGACCCACTCTTTACATGACCTACATATCATTAAAATAAGCATTCTGAACAATTTTCACTATGAGTAAATATTTAGGTTCTTAGAGCAAAAACAAGATTTGACCTTTTGACCTAGTTTTAAACCTAACATTAGCCACTTTCTACATGAACCATTTATCATCAAGATAAGCAATTTTCACAATGATGAATAAATATTTTGATATTTTAGAGCAAAAAACAAAATTTGACCTATATTTTGACCTCCCATGGCCCACTTTATACATGCCCCAGATTTTGTCAAAATAAACATTCTGAACAATTTTCACAATGATTCAGATATCGTTATGGTTCTAAATCCAGAAATAAGATTTGACCTAGTGACCTAGTTTCTGACCTCACATGGCCTCATTTTTACATTGACCAGATATCATCAAGATAAATATTCTGAACAATTTTCACAATGATAAAGTAAATATTTTGGTTCCTAGAGCAAAAATAAGATTTGACCTAGTGACCTAGTTTTAGAACTCAAGTGACCCTATTTTCACATCACCAAGATATCATCAAGATAAATATTCTCAACAATTTTCACAATGATAAAGTAAACATTTTGGTTCTTAGAGCAAAAACAAAATTTGAGCTAGTGACCTAGTTTTTAACCTCAAATGACCTGTTATTCATATCACCAAGATATCACCAAGATAAACATCTGAATTTTCAGAATGATTGAGTAAATATTTTGGTTCTAAGAGGAAAACAAGAATTGACCTAGTGACCTAGTTTCTGACCTCACATGACCCACTTTTAAAATGACCCAAATTTCGTCAAGATAAACATTCTGAACAATTTCACAATGTTTGAGTATATGTTTCCGTTCTTAAAGAAAAACCAAGATTTGACCCAATGACCTAGTTTTTGACCTTACATGACCCACACTTTCAACATTACCTAGATATCAAGATAAGTATTTAGGATAGTTTTGACAAAGTTTTAGGGCAATATTGGCATCTCTAGAGCAAAAGGAAGGATTCTGTAATATTTGACCTTGTGACCTAGTTTTTGACCTTGCATGACCCATCTTTGACCATGACCAAGATATCATCAAGATAAACATTTAGGACAATTTTGACAAAGTTTAGACAACAATTGGCACTTCCAGAGGAAAAGGGAGGATTTTACAAGATTTGGCCTCATGACCTAGTTTATGACCTGGCATGATCCACTTCTTGACATGACCTAGATATCATCAAGATAAACATTCACGACAATTTTGAGAAAGTTTGGGCCAAAACTAGCATGTCCGGGCCAAAATGAAGGATTTTAAAAGATTTGACCTTGTGACCTAGATTTTGACCTTGTATGACCCACTTTTCATCATTTGATAGATATAATCGAGATAAACATTGAGGACAATTTCGACAAAGTTTGGACAAGAATTGGCACTTCCAGAGCAAAATAAAGGATTTTGTAAGATTTGACCTCTTGACCTACTTAATGACCTAGCATGACCCACTTCTTGACTTAACCTTGATATCATCAAAATAAACATTCATGACAATTTCTACAAAGTTTGGACCTAAATTGGCACTTCCAGTGTAAAAAGATGGATTTTACAATATTTGACCTAGTGACCTAGTTATTGACCTGGCTTGACCTATTTTTTATCATGACCTAAATATCATCAAGACGAATATTCTGATCAATTTTCACAACGATTGAGCATTAAATGTGGCCCCTAGAGCAGAAAGAAGATTTGACCTAGTGACCTACTTTTTGACCCCATTATGGTCCCGATTCAAATTCTTTGAATTATTTTGAAAAAGCATGACCCATAGATCATATGTGTGAAATATGATTGAATTCTACCAAGTACTTTAGGAGGAGAAGATTTTTTTGTGAAAAGTTGACGGATGGACAGATGGACAGATAGACAGTTAGACAGACAGACGCCGAACAACAGACCGATCACAATACCTCACCTCGAGCACTTTGTGCTCAGGTGAGCTAAAAAAATACAAAAAATATTGAGGCAAAAGGTGCAAATGCTGGTCACCAGCTTTTTCTTCTTTTGCCTCAATGTTTTCTCAAGCCTGTTCTCTTAGGGACATCAAAACCAGGTTTTGTTTTACTCTCTTAACTAGTCATCGCTATACTACGAAACAATCGTATTTGATGACCTTTGTTTGGAGGGTAGTCTTGCTTGGAAAAGAACTAATACAGGCTGGTACATGTAGGCCCATTTTGTAAGGGAAATTTGAGTGCTTAACGCAAATGTATGTATCTGCAAAAACTTCCTACATGCAGGAACTTGGAATTACAGGCACTTAGCCCAATTTTATCATAATCTATAGTAATTTCACACAAGAAAATAAAACAGAATTGGGCTAGGTGTCTGAGCTTGGAACAAGTTGAACCGGTGTAACTTACGACTAATTGGGAAAGGATCAAATAATAGTAACTTGATTCCTTTCTGTTTTTCCACCAGCATAAAATCAAATCTAGTTAAAACAGTGCCTCCCTTATACATCAATGTTTTCATGCATTAAAACTACTGATGAGCAGTCTGTCAGATGCAAAGCAAAATAGACGAAACAATTATGTCCGTTGTACTTCGACAGGGCAACCTGAAGCAAGCGTTTTTTTCTGAAATTTGGGCAATAAAAAGACCATGCACAAATGCTCATAATTCTTGCAAAAACATTTTATTCTATAAAATCCTAAACAATTTAGGACTTTAACACGAAATATCGTAGCAAAAGGACATGACGGGGAAATATTATAAAGATACATGCTAATTGGTTTTGAATGACTGGGGTCGACATCTAAATTGTGCAACAAGGAAACAATGCAAAACCATTGTAAAAGTGTATGCCGTCGGTGTTATTGCAAAACCTCGTAACTCCAGCTTGATTTCCCAATAACACGGATAATGTGTCTATGTTATTCCGCCAATTTCTAGGCGTTTTCCGCTTTCTCGAAGAGAATTTCATTATGGCAGTTGCTGGTTAGTTGATAGGGGATTAACACCATTTTCAACTGCTATGGTTTTAGCAATCGCATTAATGTCATCGTCTGCAACAATTTTTAAGTTGAACAGGCTCAAACCTTGTCATTAGACAAAGGATTAATTTCTTACAATGGTTTTGCACAAATTTCTTAAACATGTAAACAATGGAAGCATGAATCACAGACATTTAAGTTATTTGAGAAAAAAGTCTTATGTTGAACGAAAAACCTTGTAATTGCAGCTTAAATCAAGCTACAATTACGAGGTTTTTGTTACAAAGCATCGATATGAATTGTTGTTATCACCAACGATAGACTATTAGTGCAAGACTATTGTACATGCACATACATAATACATACATTACCATAACCTGCACTATTAATATTAGATTATCATATTTTAGAAATGAACTTCTGTTGCTTTGATTTTATATGGCACGTTTTTAGGAAGAACTGTCTAAATTGCATACAAGAGCTGTACCATGCACAAGGTGCACAAATACATGTATAAGCATCGTGAGTAGTAAAATATTTTGTTCAATATTTTTCATTTCAAAATGAAAACACTGTCGAAATATTACAGGATGGGACTTCTGCAGACAAAGAAAATCAAGATCAGCCTCCACATATATACAGTCTGATCTTGACCTACACAGTCTGCTTTCTAATGACACTCCATACTGATAAGTTTTCAAACATGCATTTCATTATCCACATGTGAAATATAAATGAGCCAGGATCGGGAAAAAAACGTCCCTTAAAGCATTTTTAAAAATTTAGTTTGAAAATTAGCCTGTTGGCAAATGTAGTCCAATATGCATCCATGCTGCTCTCTGTAAGTTACTTAAGGTCACAAAGAAGCTATTCGAGAACAATGTGGATCTTGATCAGACTGTGCGTATGCACAGGCTGATCTGGATCTATGTTGGGCTCAAAAGCCTTAAGGGACGTTTTTCCAGACCCTGGCTCAAATGTAATTCAACAAAGTTCATATTTATAACTGGATTTGGCATCCCTAGAACAGGGGGTGTTGGAAAACAGTGAAGCAAATGAGGAAAATGTTGATAATCAGCATTTTCTCTTTCCATTCAATATTTTCTTTACCATTTGTAACATATTTTTCGACTTTCAGTAAAAACTAATTTAGTCTTGAAATAGCTTTAAACTTTCAACAGAAAGTTTTGTCATAAGGGAAAGGCCTAAAGTTTTAACAGAGTATATAGCATGATTCCTGTTAAATGCCTTAATAACATGTTCGGTATCTAATTCACAAGTTGAGATAATAGAGTTATGGCGACACAAAATGCAAAATGTACGATGTAGGTACTGATCAAATAGTGAGACTATCAATAGAATACCCACAACATATGCTTTAGATATTAAGGACAGATCCTCCAGTTGTTACTGCGCAACTTACTGCGCATATCCTAAATAACGAAATAAAGCTGTTTCAGTAATTGGCCTTTTTCAGCAAATGTATTTTTTACATTTAGTTAATGTTTGGTTGATAAATGACAAGACCCTTTTCGGTTATTTCAATTTTCTCTGTTTGGTCAATTAAAGTGTAATAGTACTCGGATGGTATATTTAGCTTTTTGTTACGCGTTCAACATGTTGCGTTAGCGATAAGAAACGGAGCAACAAAAGCAAAGTGGTGCCTTTATGAGCTAGTCCGCTTCAGATGGACACAAAAGATGACACTGTTTATTATCTAAAGCTGGTAATAAGGAAGAAAATGGATAAAAGTAGTGAAACAATTTCGGACAGAGCTGCAAAAAGTTTACCAAATTTTACTTATAACTAAGAAAAACGCTTGGTTTGATATATTTTTCTTTGTTTGTTTTTGTAGGTATGACCAAGCACTATGTCTATACCAAAAAGGAAAAAATTCTTACCGCTGGAATATTTTTTATTATCAGAAACGTTGCGAAAAAAAAGAGTAATTTCAGCTATTTTGAAAGAATGTTTTACTAAAAATTTCAAAATCATCACTTAATTTTCCCATATTGATACTCATTTAGACAGAATAAAACATATTGAACACAATAAAGACTTATTTATGTAATCCTAGTCATTTCAAACACCTTTTTTGTGGGTATTTAAATGATACCTTATTTTTGCAATTTTAGACAAGAGTAGTCTCCCTTGAACTCCAATAACTTTTTAATTCGCTTGGTGACCTATAGTTTTTAAGTCATTATTTTACTTCTCATGTATTTAAATATCAGTACAGAAAAAATAAAAAAAATCTTACCGTAGGAAATAAATGGAGGATCTGTCCTTAAATAACAATGTTTTGTACAATGCCATACCATATCTTATCTCTATCTCTGTAAAATACATGAGCTTGAATCTGGAACATTTGAAACAAACCTGGATTAATATCATTCTGCATATCATTATGAACAGTCTGATCAAGACCCATGCTGTTCTCTGGTATCTTTTTAGCTCGATTCAGTTACATCTGTATGAAGACATACAGAATACAGATCACACAGCACATAAGCACAGACTGATCTTGGTTTTTGTTAATGTTCTTTTTCCAGATACCAGCTCACTGTATATCCATGCTTTTTCTGAACATTGCCAACATGCTGTAAAATGCCATTTTGAATACATTTATAACTTGCATTTAAACTTTTTTAAAACATACAAAACAACTTAAAGTGTTCACTTATTCAAGTCATTGCAGATAATAAATTCAATATTGACAAAAACATTTCATTCTGAAAGAGTTCAAAACATTGTCAGAACACTTTAAATTTTGTAATTTTATTAGTCTTTTTCTAACATTGGCTAAAGATATTAAAATGACAGCCAGTAAAATATAATATTACAGGTATTTTTGTAATGAAAGATTCTCTTCTTATATGTTATAGCTATTTTTCAAAACCTCATAACTACTGCCTTTTTTCTAGCTGTAATAGGGAGGTTTTCGAAGAAAAGCTATGATTTTTTTCCTTCTAAGGCACTAAATTGTAGTCTTCAGCACAGATGATTGGATAGTTACCAGTAATTCTACAGGCGAGAAAAAAGTATGTACAGTACAATTTCATTTGACTTACTTTTAAAATATTCTAAATGATTCTATAAACAAAATTAAAAGATCATCTAAAAGAAGTTAAAAGAGTGATAAAAAGTTCCAAATATGAATTCCATGTTTTCAATCTTAAGAAACCTGCATAAACTAACTCATAACTAGGTGGTACATTTAATTTCTGACCCAAAAACATTGTTGGAAATGATGTGTTTTGTTTGTCACTTCCAAAATGCCGTAACTAGTTTGAATAAGCTGTAGGTAATACAGCATTTTTGAATGTTAATGACAATTTGTAGCTTAAATAAGCAGACTGCTGTAACTTGATAAACATTTACGATAGTCTTGCACTGAATGCACAATGTTTTTCTAGAATTTGATTTCCTTGTAACGGCACAAGTTATGTATAATTGTACAAAAATCACATTAAAATTACATGAGAGTACAAAAGCCAGAGCAACAGATAAGAGGGGGTTAAGGACATTCTAAATTTGTTATTCCAACTTCAAACCCTAAGTTGTGGGTACCCATTTGAATCGTCTTGTTGAGACTGTTCAAATGACTACCCAAAACATAGGGTTTGATGAACAATTTATCCCATTACCACTCATTGACGCCCCATGGACGCCCCAAATAGTAAAAGATTCGGAAAACATCGTGGAAAATGAAAGAAATTGCTTGTGACAAGCAATTTCTTCATTTCACACAAAATTTTCTACCCCAAAAGACCAAAAAAAATGATGAATTTCATCTACTTGAAATTGTCGTGTGCAAAATCTTTGAATTTGGACAGGTCTAAAATTAGGCCATTTGAATATGGGTTATTATGGAAATATTGGTTTTTGAAAAGCCATTGCACCCTCTTTTCTGAAGTTCTGACAAAAGTTATAAAGGCTTACAATAATACCCAGTTTAAAAGATAAAACTTTTGTATCCCATTCTTTCACTGGTCAAAACTGATCACCAGCCAAAATCTATTAGCGGCTATTAAAGTGCCACAACATATCCAAAGTTTGCGGGATCCTATTTCTTGTAGAAAAGCATGGAAATTTTATCTGTATCATTTTGTTGCTATTCATCAAACACCTCGTACCTGCAGCTTAACCCTTTCCAAAATGGCAAAATGTTAGGGTGATCCGATCTAAATACTACTGCAGATGACACATTATCTTTTGATAAAGAAAGGATTTTGTAAAGATACAGTAAAGAAAATATTGAGGTAAAAGGAGAAACTGCTGATTATCAGCAGTTTCTTCTTTTGCCTCAATGTGCCACGCCTTATCTATTAGGGACGTCAAAACCAGGTCTTGTTTGCGAAAGGCTTAAAACAAGGTTTCTGTTGAAAAGCAGTGGTTTATTTATTGAATGAATGTAATAGTCTAGCAATAAAGAGTTGAAACATAGCAGATAAAGAAAAGAAAATGTTGAAAACAAGCAATTTCTCTATTTTTTTTTGCTATATTGTTTCTTTTCAACAAAAACCTAGTAACTGCAGCTAGTTATAATTCATTCCCACACAATGATGCTTTTTAACGTCCAAGAAAATAAAGATTTTATTACATTCAATTTTTTTCCTTACCACCAATGTTTTCTGTTGAGAAGAACCAAACATGTACATTTCATTTATTTGAAAATGTCATCTGCAGCATCTTTAAATTTGGAACGGGCTTAAATTTTGCCGTCTGGTAATGGTTTAAGCTGTAGTAAGAGATTTTTGTTGAAAAGGAGCAATAAAGGAGTTCCATTAACACAATCAGGACCACATTTTCGCTTTGACACAAGCTGTAATTTGGGCTAGCAGATGTCATAAGGGTCTAAACTGTGTGTACATAATATGGAAAGATTGATGCAGTTCAATCATACATTCAGATAAGAGCACAAGATTAACATGATCAGCTTGACAGTAGGCAAAGAAAGGGATACAAAAGACATTCAGAGCTACAGGTAAGAGGGGGTTAAGGACTTTTTCAAAATGATATATCATTATATTTTATTTATTGTTCACAAAATCCTATATTGTGGGTACTCATTTGAATCGTCAATTCAAATGAGTACTCACAAAATAGAATTTGAAATAACCAATTTAGGATGCCTTAACCCTTTCCAGAACAACAAAATTTTGGGGTGGTCCAAATTCAAAGATGTTGCAGACGACAATTTCAAGTTGATGAAATTTTAAAAATTCAACCATTTTTTCAACCATGTTTTCCAAAGCCTTTTTCGTTTGGGGAGTCAAAAGGCGTCCCTGTGTGGTAATGGGTTAAACCCTTTCACGAACAACAAAATTTTGGGGTGGTCCAAATTGAAAGCTGCTGCAGACGACTATATGGATGTTGTTACAGAAAAGAAAACGTTTTCTTCTTTTGCCTTAATGTTTTCCCAAGCCTTTTCTATTAGGGGCATCAAAACCAGGTCTTGTTGGAAAAAGGGTTAATCCCCTATTATCTGTTGCTCTGGACATTGCACACAAATCAGCAGGGACTACTAGAGAAAGTAGTCTTGATTTTGAACTTTTATATTTTCTTCACAAAGCAAGGTTGCAGGGGGTCAACAAGCGTACAAGGTCAAGGTCACAAGGTCGCATCCATGACTGAATCACCTGTCAAAATAGTGAGAGAAAAGATTTACAAGCAAAGTGCATGGAAATGCATAAAATGCAACATTATAGACAAAGATAATATCTAGCCTTAGCCTAATAGTGCTAATAATTCAAAAGTGCTCAAAACCCTTGAAAGCTTTTGAAAGCATTTATTCATGAAGAAATGCATAAAAAGCATCATGAACATACAAAGATAATATATCTTCCTGCCTAACACTAAACATTCAAACGTGCTCAGAAACCTTGAAAGCTTTTGAAAGCATTTATATATGAAGGAATGCATAAAATGCAACATAAACATACAAAGATTATATAAATCCTAATGCTAGTCATTCAAAAGTGCTAAAAACGTTGGAAGCTTTTGAAAACATTCACAAATGCAAAAAGTAATAGTAACATGTATGTCGCAAAATCTTTGGTTAACCCTGTCCAAAAAGGCGAAAGAATACAGTGGTTTAATTCGAAAGCTATTGCAGACAACAAAATATATTATGTTGATGAGGGTATTGATTATCAGCATTTTCTTCTTGCATTGATGTTTTCTCAAGCCTTTGTTTTGGAAAGGGTTAAATTATAGACAAGTTACTTGTGAAAATATTTAAAACAGGCATTTTCCTTCTCCCCCTCTCATTGGCATTTTCTTCTTCTGCCTCAATGTTTTCCAAGCCTTCTCAATCAGGGATATAGAAATAATTGCAAAATTTTAGACTGTCCCATATTTATAGGTGCAAGAACAATATTAATATATTTATATTCAAAGATTGAGAAAACATTGAAAGGAAAATGCATCATGTTTTTATTTTGAATTTCCTTGTAGGGATATCAAAGCCAGGCAATGTTTTGGAAACGGTAAAAAGTGTCAAAACTGGCCATACCGTAAGTTGATTTTCTGTATGTTGACTACTTGCTAGTTTCAAATTTTCCGAATCAATTAGGTTAAGCCTTTACCAAACGACAAAAATTTGAACTTTTCAATTAGAAATCCGCCGCAGACGTCAAAAGGGATGTTGATAAAGGCAGGATTCATGTACAAGAATACAGAAAATATTGAGACTGAAAGAGATATTGATGATTATCAGCTATTTCTTCTTTTGTCTTAATGTTTTCCCAAGCCTTTCCTTCCAGAGACGTCTTGTTTGGGAAAGAGTTAAATTCATAAAGAGTAGCAGATAATTCAAAGCTATTCTTATTTTTTAAATTCTTAGGATCAACATCATTTTCTTTTTTTTTTTTGTCTCAATGTTTTCCCAAATCATTCCTATTGGGGAACAATGTCACAACCAGGTCTTGTTTGGGAAAAGGTCAAGGACATAAAATTAGTCTGGCAAGATGCAAATAACAGATCGTCAGATTATAGACTATAAGGGAAAAAATCCTCAAGCATTCTCTCCTTTCCCAACATTGTGATCTTAACCATTTCCCAAACAAGACCTTTTTTCTTCTTTGCTGTAGTTCGATTATTGTACTGCATTATAATAGAAATCATAAAGTTGTGAGTTGTGACCATTATGGAATTTATGGTTTAAGACGAGGGTAGGAGGGGGCTTTCACAATAATTACTTCAATGGAAAAGGAAACAAGAGCTTTGTGAAGCTGCATATATACGTTTAACGGGCTAGTCAGTAAAATTGGGCATTTTCCCCTAATTCAAGGGTAGATAAATTGGTAATTCAAGAATGGAACAAGAGCTGTCACTGTAAGATGACAATGCCCCCGACACCGCTTTGATTTTAAATTATGGCCAATCTATGTTCAAGGTCAAGGTCATCCAGGGGTCAAGGTCACCAAAGTATGTGCCTACAGAAAGGTAATGTACCAAGGAATGTTGTGGTAAAGTATGAAGCGAATATGTTAAGTAATAAGGAAGTTATGGCCAATGTTAAAGTTTTTGGCCGGAATGACGGACGGACAGACAGACAGACGGACGGACAAGTCAAATTTATGATGCCTCCCTATCGGGAGCATAAAAAGTCACTTCAGAACCTCTATAGCACAACTAGACACCATAATCACCATTGAGATTCATTGTAGTAAGTCTGATCAATTTCCAATTGAAACTTTAGTTATGCAGACAAGAAATTACAAACAAGCAGACATACAGACAGAAGGACGACCTGGCCCATAACATAATACGACCCTTCGGGCGTATAAAAAAACTCGGTTTTTCTTCACAAAGTTCGTCACGATCCGACAACAACTACAGTCCAGTCATGATACCATGGCAAATGTTTTCAAATTTTACTAATGTAAATAATAGGAGAAAGTGTTAATATTGTCAATGTAATTTTGCATGAGATGGTTCGAATCTTGCAGGTGTGAGACACCTGCAAGATTCGAACCATCTCATGCAAAATTACAGTGGTTTGGAGTTTTATATTATGTTGTCTACATAATGTAAATATTGTAAACAAGTGCCATAATATCGTTTCCAGACTATATAACAAACACAAGAAACACTTATTAATTGATCATGCCTTTAATTATTTTTGTTCTGAATAAAGTTTCCATGCATTCAAATTCTACACTGTAACACATTGAATATATTTCACTCACATGCAGTTTTGATTTCAAAACTTTACTTTGGATATTTTCATCAGAAAGTGGGGTCGAATTATGCTATCAAATTGGTTGTGATACTGCAGCTTGCAACAGGATTTGCCTTCATTGATTCAGCAAACATTTGAACACTTTCCCAAACAACAAAATTTTTAGACTGGTCCAAATTCAAATATGTTGCAGACAACTATTTTCAAGTGAATCAAATTTCACATAGTTTGGTCTTCTTTTGTATAAAACATTGTGGGAAATGAAGAAATTGCCTGTAACAAACAAAATCTTGATTTTACACAGTGTTCCTGACAGGTTTCAAAAAGCTTCAAAAAGCTTCAAAATTTGAAATCAGTTAAACAATTTTTGAGGACCTACTCTGTTTCAATTGCTTCTATTTCATCAAATTTTCATTTCAGTTATAAATTTCATTTAATTTCAAGTAGGTGTTTCATATCCAAATGAATGCATTATGAATTAAGCCTTTTCCAACAGCAAACATCTTAGAAAGTTCCAATTTGAAGACAAAATGGATATTAAGATAAAATTTGCATACAATAATATAGCAAAGAAAACATTGAGCCAAAAGGAATGAATGCTGGTTCTCAGCATTTTCATTGTCTCAATGTTTTTCGAAAGCTTTAAAAATTTGCTTTTAGGTGCATTCAAAAGCATAATTGTTTGAAAAGGTTAATCTTAAATTTTCATGAGGGAAACTATCACATCCACAAATACTGGGGTTGATAAATTACTAAAACTGCCAAAAATAAGCTAAAAATAATTATCATGTTTACAAAATTCATGTGGCATAATTTCTAATCTGTATATGAAAATACAGTCCAGTCACAATGATATATGGCACATATTTACAAAATCAACAATGTTTTTTCACTTGTTTACACAGATAATATTTTGTAAATACGTCCCAATACTATTGTGACTGGATAGTTAAAAACAACTTTAATTTCTCTCTGTTTGCATTATTAAAAGATGTCATCATGACACCAAGAAGAGTACACTAATGTAATCTTCTTGATTTTTGTGAAAATCAAAGAATATACTTTTTTTAAAAAATAATTCTTGATATTTGTAATTAGACTGTGTTCATGATCATATTAGTATGAGTTTTTTTCTAATAGATTTTGAAATTAGCAAATATTCAAAACTTCAATGAAATAATCTGAAGTTTTACATATGAATGACCCTTGCCACACCTTTAACTGTAATCATTTCCCAAATAACATAAGGCTCTGACATATGAAGTAACGCAAGCTTAAGGAAACATTGAGGCAAAAGAAGAAAATGTTGACGCCCGATGAAAGTGCTGTGCTCTCTTTACAGTATTGGCTGCCTTTTTATAATGAATAGAGCCTAAAATATACATGACCATAAGCATTTTCCAAAATGACAAAATTTTACAATCTTCAAGATATCAAGGTTTTGCCTACGACAACATTTATTATGAAAGGAAATTGGAAGACTTTCATTATTATGGTACAAAACAGAGGGAGAAATCAGAAAATGCTGCTTATTCAGCATTTTCATCTTTTCTCTAAATGTTTTCTAAAGATTTATAGCGGGACCTTAAACCAGTGATTGGTTGAAAGATTTTTCAGTAGTTTCCACATAAAGTACAATACACAACAAATATTGGTATTTATGGTGATGAATGCAAACACATGCAGATATACTAGTTATAAAGACCAATGAAAACACAGAATATTTTTTTCGTTTTGTGCTTGACCCAACTATTTCATATCAGTCTGAATATCCCATTACAGGGCTCGAATTTCCACTAGCATACTGGCAATTTGCTAGTTAGAATTACAAATTGCTAGTGATTTTATATGACACTAGATTTTTTTGGCTAGTGGAAAAAAAATCCCACCCACAAGTTTTATATCAATGCAGCCTGAAAATGCTAACATAACAACTTCCAATATTGACTAACTGTACTAGTTTTGGAGTGTGCTTTAGAAGAACAGCTGTATGCATCATAATAAACTTCTTTTTGTTTTAAATGAAAAACAAGAGCCGTCACAGACGGATAATGCTCCCCGAATAAGTGTTTGTCACAAAAAAAAAACTATCATACATTAAGCCCCCTTTTCCCACAACAGCTTTTTTGTACACACATTATTTATAGAATTTGGTCTAGAACATCCTATTTATTACATAAGTACAAAATTTCATTAAATTCTGCCCATTAGATGAAGAGAAATTAGAGAAAAACTAATTTTTACACTAAGGCCCCTTTTTCCATGACGCAGCCTCATATTAAGAAACGGAGAAAAAGGTCCCTAGGTATTATCCCGGGGAGTTCACATGTGAAGTTTCATTGAATTTGGTCCAAGGGTTGCTGAGATCTGGCTGTGGACGGACGGACGGACGGACACACGGGCGGACGGACAGCCGGACGGACGGACGGACGGACGGACACCATGGCGACTATATGCTCCCCCGAAATTTTTTCGGGGAGCATAAAAATTGCGAGTGAATTTGCTTTTTTGCTAGTGGTTTCAAAAGTAACTAGCAAAATATTGCGAGTCGTTTTTCAGGGGAAATTCTAGCCCTGCATTATCACAAGAAAGACCAGTAAGTCTAATCCTTAATCCTTTCAAAAATAGAGAACATTTCATTTTGGATTGTTCATATTTGAAAGCAGCTGCAAATGCAAAATCGAAGTAGATAAAGATAGGATTTATGTAAAACATAACACAGAAAATATTGAAAAGAGGGAGAAAATGCTGGTCATCAGCATTTTCTGCTTTTTTCTCATTTTTTCCTGATTCATTTTTCATTATAATAAGTCTTCATAATGCATCATCATTTGGGAAAGGGTTAACTCATAGGTTTGTAAAACACCAAAAAATAAGATATTGCAGATACATTATTACCAGCATTTTCTAAGTATCACATTTTATTATGTCTTTTGTACTAAATACTTCACTACACTGACCTAAAGATACTTTTTCCACCTGCAGAGAATCATGATTACTAGCATTGTTTCCCCTTTTAATGTTTCCATGAAATTTCATATCCATCTCCCACTTGTTGTAACTTAATTTATGCTGTCTACATTTGAATTTCGATCTTTACAGAAGTTTAGCATCGATAACTTAGATCAGTTTAAAATTTGGTCGTCTGGTAATGGGATACGCTGTCTTGATATATATAGGTCACTGCATTGTATTTATCTTATAAAAAATTATTGTATTCAAATTTAAAGTTTCATTACAATTTTAAGACTAAAACAACCTTTTTCCATACTGTTAAAACTGTCTACACTTCTTTCAAGACAAATAAAAAGAGCCATTCACTCACACAACCATTTTTGAAAGAAAAAAAGTATCACATTTTGATCTTTTTCGAATTTGAGAGAAGAATTTTCATTGGTCATTCTAGAGTTACTTGTTTGTTAGCTTGTTGCTGATTGGCTGTAAAGGGGCCACAATACAGATCACATGACATCCACAAAAAACTCACATGGGTTACCCATGGCCATTCTAAACGACTGTCTGCTTGCACTAACGTCTTGCGGCACACCGAGCCCCTTTTGGCCCCCGCCGGATTCACTGGGGTTGAGACAGGAACTGGCGACGGTTTCCGTGTCACTTCCTCCCGACCCTTGTGGACTAGACTTCTTCTTCTCCTTCTCTTTTCTGCTGCTCCCAGAAGCACTGCTCCCTGTGGAACAAGAGACAGCTTGTGTATGAAAATTAAACAAAGAAATAATTGAGCCCGGATATAGAAAAAGGTCCCTCATAGTATTTGAGATGGCCGTATTTCATAATCAGCCTGTGCCTGAAAGCAGTCTGACAAGGATCCATGCTGCTGTCTTACAATTACTACAGGTGAGAAAGAAGCTATTGGAGACCAATGTGTTTATGATCAGACTGCGTGTATACACAGGCTGATCTTGAATCATGTTGAGCTCAAAAGCCTTATAAGACCTTTTCCCAGATCCTGTCTCATTCGCGTAGGAAAATGGAGCACATGATTATATATAGCAATAATGTACAGGTACGAAGCACATTAATTTTCTATCATAAAATATATACAGTATGTGGCTCATTTTCAGGTATTCATAAAAATTTACAAATACTAAGATTCTAAATAGCAATGTGAATCAAAGAGCATCAAGCAAATATGATTGTGCAAGTTGCATTGTTTGGTTATATTGAAACCTTTTCTATTGGTAAATTTTCTCCATGTAAAATTATTCAACTTTACATCATACATTTTCAAAGATAATGTTCAAATAACATCACTTATAAATTGCAATAAAATAATCAAGCTGTTTAAAGGATCACAAATCTGATACATTTACAATATCAAAGCATGCTAAAAGTATACCCGAACAAAGCAAATGACTAAAGACAAGTTATATTTTGCCTACATAATTATACAATCAGATGTCATTTTCAAGTGAATTATTTTTCTGTTACAAGAAATAAGGAATTCCAGTTCACCAATAATAAATGTTTTTTTTGTAAATGTGCTCAAAAACAAATACAGTTGACACTCCTTAGCCGCGTGCGATTTAGGCCGGTAGAGCTCTTCTAGAAGTGGTAGCGCTAGTCTGGTTCCCGCCTCTGATACACTACGTTGTATTTTTTTACAACGTATTGTATCAGAGGTGGGAACCAGACTAGCGCTACCACTTCTAGAAGAGCTCTTATGTCTAAGTCAAAAGTTGGGTTCAAGTAAAATCATCTTATACAAAGTTCCACAGATCAGATTTATTCTTTAACCCTCTCCCAAACAAGACCTGGATTTGACGTCCCTAAGCAAAATGGCTTGGGAAAACATCAAGGCAAAAGAAGAAAATGCTGTTAATCAGCATTTTCTCCTTTTGCCTCAATGTTTTCTATGCTATTTCTGTACACAAATGATATCTTTATCAACACCCATTTTTTCCTCTGAAGCAGCTTTCAAATGGGACGAACCCAAAATTTTGTTGCTTGGGAGAGGATTAATTGCAATTGGTACCAGTGCAACAGGATGACCTGTGCCCTATATTACAGTTGGCCTGCATTTGAAATAGCCTTTTTTTCTCTTTTTATCCGGTAAACCTAAGTTCTTTAGACAAACTGTTATACTGTTTTGTTGTCCATTGATGAGGAAGGAACCAGATGTTCACTTCCACTTAGGCAGTTATTCAATTTGATGTTGACATAACAAATCGTCCATGAAAATGCAAAAGCTTGTATGTTGATTTTTGCGATTTTCAAAGTACAAATTTGTATGCCCAGTTAAGACAATTCACACAGTTTTTGGGATATTTTTACTTATCAGTATTAAAGACACATTATTTGATAACTGTTATGTCTGAGTATCAAGTAAAACCCTTCAGTTTCTGAAAAGTTATTAAACTCTTTTCTTCCCCACTAAAAGTTTTCCAAAAATCGAGATACGAGGTTTTGCATTTACATCAACAAAGTGTCAACTGTTACTGTATATAAAAGCTGTGCAATAAATTGTGAAAGCAAAAGCCCTAATAGTGGCCCCTTTTTCAAAGAATGACCTTGACATATTACTTTGATTTATGACTGTATTAAAAGATCAGACATAACAATGGTAGTGTTTTAAATATGAGCATAATTAAGCTGACAACTTTTAATTTTGAGTCTATGAAAACTAAGACACAAAATTGTTAAGTTGTTAGTTAAGTTTTGTTACGATTAGTACATTTATGATTATGACAAGCCGAGTTAATCAAGTTAGTAACTATCTTCCCTAAGGATATTCATTTCACTACAAACCAGAGCAACTAGATGAATCCCTGCCAGACTTCATTCCATGCATCGGCTGACTGACTGAGTATGGGTTAACATTGCTGTGGTAGGGCGTACTGGTTCCCGTATATCCATGTGGACCCGCATACATCTGGCCCGCGTATGGCGGAGGATGTGACGGTGTGGTCATGTGATTACTTTGTACAGAATGGTTGATGTGTGACGCATGAATCTGTTGTTGTTGTTGTTGTTGTTGTGACGTCGGCTGGTGCACCTGCTGATGTTGACCTGGAGGATGTTTTTGGTTATAGTCCTGTTTTTCTTTGTTATCCCAGAGTCTACTTAATTTGTTATATGTGCTAGTAATACATGCACAGTCATTTTTTGAGGTTACTGCAAGGGAAACAAAATAGAACGAAACTAAAACGGGGGAACACAACAGAGCTTGATAGGAGGAATCTATCTATGGAATTGTTTTAGAATTGTAAGCAATGTATCAGTACAAATTCAATCTTTTCCCAAACAACACAGTTCAAAGGTGGTCCAATTTGAAAGCTGTGGTTGTCGACAAAAAGGATGCTTTTGTTTCAATTTGATCCTGGGCCTTTTCTATTACGGAAGCCAAAGCCATCTTGTTTGGGAAAGGATTAAATCAATGGATTTGCACAAATCTATTATAAGCGCATAAATCTAGATGCATTTATAACTGGTCTGCACAATGCCAGGAAAATACATTTCTTGTAGTTGGCTATAGAAAACTTTTTTAATTGCAAATGAAATTCATAGAGTAACGTCGGCAATTATCGACCCTTTAAGGGTATATTTGAATTAGCTTCAAAAGTGTGTGACGTTTGCCCTGATTCAAATTGCTAAATGAAACTAGAACTTTCATTGGTCAGAAATATCCAATAATATGCCGCGTAACAAGGTGCTTACTAGGTTCTATTTACTGATATATTAGGTTACCAGACTCTGTAATTATCGACCCAGAGAGGCAATTATCGACCCCTTTATGATTTTTTTAAAAAAAGAGAGCTCAGGTTTAAATAAATACGAGATTATGCTTTTGAATCGAACAGTTATGTCTCTCGGAAGCGTAACTAGAGATATACTAGTGACAGAAAGTTAATTGATAGCAAACTAGCCCCATTTTAAAACAGTCGAGCGTCTGGCGGCCATAATGATAAAAGCCAACACCACACATAGTGTGAACCGAAAAGTTTTTTTCATTTTTGTCAGATTTTTTTTTATCTAATCAAGATCTAAATAGCTAATCTAGTTATATTACAGTTGCGCTTCATTGTGTTGCATGCGAAATTCATTTAGTTCATTTAAAATAGCAATTATGATACGTGGGGGTCGATAATTGCAGAGTGAAGAGATTTCATCTGCTATTGTCGACCCCCCTGCAGATCCGATCGCTATCGTAAGAAGGACGCTTAAACAGTTTTAGATTTTATTTCTGATATTATATTCATAATAAATGCTCAAACCCCGATCAGAATACAAAAGATTGAACACCAGTGATAAAATGAAACACAGCACCCTCCTTATGGGCGCTCGTAACAGCACAATTTTCAGAAAATACAGTTTGGACTGCCCAGACAAAAATGTCTAACAGGCCCGCTAACCAACCCTGAAGAGAAAGATTGTGCAATTAAAATGACTATAATATGACGTAATATTCATCCCATGTACTACTTTTTCTGGGAATCAATTGCTATTCTCACAAAACCAATTAAACTAGAAAAGGGGTCGATAATTGACATGGGTCGACATTAGACTCCGTTACTCTATAAAGTTATGGTAATTTACGATTCCACTTTAAATTAGATAAGAACAGATCCTCCTATCAAGATACGATACAAGCAAAACTGATTACATGTAAAACTCAAAATTGATATAAATATTATCATTTTGGATAAAAATTTCAAATGAAAGGGGAATAATTTGACAATAACAAGATTCAGAAAATGTTCAATTTCTATCATGCTTCCTGGCTTTCACCAGTACTAAGCTTTGACTTGATGTATACATCTGACCTCCACACCATCATAAGACATGGGAAAACAAACTAAATCAATCAAGTTTATAATATGAACATAAAAGGGTGCATTACAGAGATGAACTCAAACATTGTTTACAATGTGCAAAAGTCGATGATTATTTGTCATAATAATAATATTCTGCTTTGAAGCAAAGCATGGCTTAATATATATGTGAAGGGTTTTTTTAAATATTTTTTTGTGTCAAGTTATAACCAAAGCTTTGTCCCACTCAATATGCTGTTAGAAAAAGACATGTCCAATTTCATTTTAGAAGATAAGAACCAGACTATTTATCAATATATATATTACAAGTC
Organism: Fragum sueziense; assembly: GCA_963680895.1. NCBI lineage: Eukaryota > Metazoa > Mollusca > Bivalvia > Cardiida > Cardiidae > Fragum > Fragum sueziense. The sequence goes on from OY804604.1 coordinate 26,715,600, forward strand.
TTGAACTACTCAATACATCGGCAAGTTTCCGTAAAGTGCAAATGCTATGAAATAATGAAATAATAATATTGTACTAATCTCTTGCTACGGCAATAAGTGGTTGCATTTCTTGTTTGAAAGGTTCCAAAATTATTACTCTTTTAAACCATTTCCCAAACAACAAAATTTTAAGGTGATCCAATTAGAAAGGAGTTGCAGGGGACATAATAATTGTTTTCGAAAGAAGAAACACTGTATTTTTTATGAAAGAAAATATTGATGGAACTGGAGAAATTGCTGATTATCAGCAATTTCTTCATCTCCCTCAATGTTTTCCCAAATTATTTCTTCCTGAGAAATCAAAATCGGGCCTTGTTTGGGAAAGAGTTAATGTTTTAAGAATAACAATATTAATCATATTCATTGAAAGTCTAATTAACATATCATTTAAGCTGGGGATGCATGCAGCAAATCAATCAATCAACAATACACAACGAAAACAGTCTGTCATTGGTGCACTTATAATCATGTCACTGACTGGTACAAAAGCCAATAACTGCTACAAAAAATGTAGGTCAATGCATTCTATATCTTGTAGTTCAAATCCAAACTCGATAATGTTGTGGAATCTCTTTGAATCATCATATAGAGACAATTTAAATGAGAACCCATAACATAATGCATGATGAGTAATATATGAAATATTGCATTTTGAAAGATCATCTGCTAAGAATAACTTGGTCAACACAATGTGTTTGTGTAGAAGCAATGCTACCTCAAAATTTCACAAACAATTTTTCAGACATCCTGACCTTGACCTTTGATATAAAACCTTGACCTTGATCTGGGATTCATACCAGGTTTCTTAAAATGCAGTATTTCATTAATAGTTCACCAAACCTTAGGTTGTGGGTACTCATTGGAATCGTCTCATCAAGACAATTCCAAAGAGTACCCACAACATAGGGTTTGGATTTGAGATAACAAATTTAGAATGTCTTTACCCCCTCCGATCTGCTGTACTGATAGTAACAATATATTTCCCTCTTATCCGTTGCTCTAAACCATGCACGGACATTACGATAAACATTACAACAAATTACGCAGAAAAGCAAACTACCCACCTCCTGATCCGCTATGTACTGATCCCGCACTGTTGTTACCGGCCACTATACTCCCCTGTCCCGGAAAGTTACCGACTCGGCTATCAGCACCGTCGACAAAACTTCCCACGAAGCTCTGCGAGTCCGTGCTGGCGTAGCTGTAGGGCGGGACGTAGCTCAGATTCTGTGGTAGGTAGTTAGAACTACTGTACGGGTATTGATTGTTCCACTGCGGAGGGGGGAGGGGAGCGAGCGTGTCTCGGTCAGCCTCGGATACGGAGTCGACATCCTCCAGGCTTAAACCAGAGAAATCTGAAACGATAAATATAGGTCTTGGTTAATCCTTTCCCAAATGGCAAAATTTGGACTGGACCAAATTGAGTGTTGCTGTAGACCTCTAGATGGATGCCATTAATGATAGGATTTGCGTACACAGTACAATATAGAATTAAAAACATTGAGGCAGAAGGAGAAAATGCTGCTTCTCAGCATTTTCTCCTTTTGCCTCAATGTTTTCCCAATCCTTTTCTATAAGGGATGTCAAAACTAGGGGCCCGTTTTACTAACAAATTTACGAACATTTTTTAAACAACAACGATTCTGATTGGCCGAATAAATACTATTATTATTTCTCTTTCAATCAGATGTGTTGTTACAAGGTTTTTGCAAAAATCTATGTCAGTAAAACGCGGCCCTGGTCTTATTTGGGAAAGAATTAACAACTACACTTAATACATTTTATAATATCCCCTACACCATTTGAGACAGCCATGCGACAGCCATGATTCAAGATCAGGAGATGCCTAAGTTGAATAGTATCAGGATCCATGCTGTTATCTTACTGTTATCACATGTCATGGAGAAGCTATTGGACAACAACAACATGGTTCTTGATCAGACTGCCTGTATACACAGTCTCATCTGGACCCATGTTTGGCTCAACAGTTTTAAGAAACTTAATTCCTTGCTCATTACTTGTATAGACGGTGGCATTTCAGCATGCACATAATTATAGTTAGAAAACACTTTGATGCAAACAGCATTTAACTCAACAGTTGCTAACATGTGACAATTTTTCCTATTATGTTTTATCTTACATAATGAAATAGGCTATTTGTGCACCCATAGATCAGAGCAAAATTTATGGTGTTTTGGCTAAGAATATGACAATGTTCGTGACATCCTTTACAACGATACTGTATAATTTGTGTTGCACTTTTGTTTTGATTCTTTCCCAAACAAGACCTAGTTTTGACGTCCCTGATATAAATTGCTTGGGAAAAAATTGAGACAAAAGAGGAAACTGCTGATGACCAGCAGTCTCTACTTTTGCCCCCAATATTTTCCTGGCTATATTGTACAAAAATCAATTCTTAACTATCATCATTAATTTATGTCCTCTACAGCAGCTTTCAAATCGGAACACCCTAAAATTCTGTCGTTGGGAAAGGGTTAATTCACAGGTTGAATGATTAAATGGGGTTTTTATGCCATTTTTTACTGTAAATCAGTTCTATCAAGGAAGCTGGAGCACCTAACCATGGATTCATGTTGTTTCACCAAAACAACAACATTCCTTAACCATTACCAAACGGCAAACTTTACGACTCCTCCAAATTCAAAGATGTTGCAGACGACAGTTGAAATTGAATGAAATTTTACATTTTTGGTCTTCTTGTGTAGAAAATATTGTTGTTTCAATGTTTTCCCAAGCTTTATCTATATGGCCCATTCCCACACAGTGGTGCTTATTGATGCCCCTCAAGAAGATTGATAGAAAAATTATAGTGGAAAATGAAGAAATGGCTTCTTTCAAGCAATTTCTTTGTTTTCCACAATGACTTTTAACCTTATATGGAAAGGCTTTTAACCAATTACCAAACAGATTTTTCAAACTACTCCAAATTGCAGACAACAACTTTAAGGGAAAGAAATTTTTCATCTATTTGTTCTTTTGTAATGAAATCATTGTGGGAAATGAAGAAATTTTTATTTTTTACAATGTTTTCCAAAGCCTTTTTATGCCGGGAAGTCAAAAGGTGTCACTGCTGGAATGGGTTAATGGGTGTCAATTTCAGATTTCTGACAACAGCCCAAGATATGTTGGCAGAAAATATGGTGTTAAGACATCAAAGGCTTATTAAAAGGTAACCTTTAATGATAAAACCTTTCCAAAACAGCAAAATATGGACTGACGGGACAACAAAATGGATATCAAGAAAAATAGAATTTTTGTACAGTTTTGCACAGAAAATACTGACGCAAACACAGAAATTACAGGTAACCAACGCTTAAAGATATTAAGACAGGAAATGTTAAAACTACACTGTCATATATATTTCAAATGGAAATGCCATTAAAATTCAGACAGACAATCGTCTGACAAAATACATTTGAATTTAAATTTAACTCTTTCTCAAACAAGACCTGCTTTTGACGTCCCTAATAGAAATTGCTTGGGAAAACATTGAGACAAAAGAAGAAAATGCTGATCATCATCAGCATTTTCTCCTTTTGCCTCAATATTTTTTGTGCTATATTGTATGCAAATCCCATCTTTATCAACACCTATTTTGTCATTTGCTGAAGCTTTAACACAGGAACATTCCCAATTTTTGCAGTTTGGGAAAGGGTTAACACTTTCCCAAACAAGACCTGGTTTTGACGTCCCTAATAGAAACTGCTTGGGAAAACATTGAAACAAAAGAAGAAACTGCTGATAACCAGCAGTTTCTCCTTTTGTCTCAATATTTTCTATGCAATATTTTACACAAATCTTATCTTAGATAACATCAGTTTTGTCATTTGTGGCAGTTTTTGAAGTGGCTCATCCTTAAATTTTGTCGTTTGGGAAAGGGTTAAAACACTTTTTTTCTATAAATATCAAAATAAATTTGGAGCTAAATCCATCACCATAACAATTTAAAGTCATCAAGCGCATTGACATTTCAAATTAAAATTTCTATGTGAAAAGAACAAAACAATAGTGCATATTATTGAAACGTAAAAGTTAAAGTATAACATTAATTTTTTTTATTGTATTCTATTTAAGAGGTAGATCTAGTGGTCAAATAAGCCACATTGCGGGACAATTCACGACAATCTTACATGCATTGACCTTTGAATGTGACCTTATGACCAAAGGGCAAAAGATTAAACGATATTTTTACTCAAAGAAAGGAATACATGTGAGCAAATTTTGAACGTCAAAATCTATGTTGAAGTTATGATTTAGAGAACTAATGACGAACACACATACTCATATAGATGCCCATACATCGAAAGTGACACATCTTGTTCAATCAAAACTAAAAGATAATTATACTGCACATCCCTGCAGACTGATGTTGGTCTACTTTGCCATAAGATTCAGATCTATAAATAACCATGATATAGTCTATATTTTCTAATACACATGTTATAATGAGCCATATTTAATTCACTTTCTAATTCAAAAACCACCGTCTGACAAAACATTAATTCTGTTAAATAACAGTTATGGGCATTAACTTGTCATACTTTAAACCAACCTATCAATCTAAACATGTGTACATGAATCAACACTTTATCAAATAGCAAAATTGCTGGCGACTGTTAGAAATAGTTGGCTAACGGGTCACAATTTGATGCCATGCTCACTTGTTTTTCCCTCTTATATATTTCAGCAGCTGGTTTACCTAACCATTACAGCATGATATCTAATCCACCAGCTTTATATCAAATTCAGAATTGTCAATTTGGTCTTCAAATATTGTATTAATCTGTATGCCTCAATATTTTCTGTTCCATAGTGTGCAAAAAGGCTTGTTTGGGAAACAGGGCAATAAATATGAGGGGCATAAATCCTGATAATTGACCTGGCAGAGCATCTCTAGCCAATAGCTAGAGTCTGTGCCAGGTCAATTATAATGAGCTATAAAGCCATTCTAAATCTATTATTTCAAATTAAACCCCTAATGTTGTGGGTACTCATTTAAATTGTCTCAAGGAGACAATTTAAATGAGTACCCACAACATAAGGTTTGTTGAACAATGAAAGATATTTTTCTTTTTGAAAAGTCATAAAAACCCACTCTCATCTGTAGCTCTGAATAAAGATAAAACATTTCATTGCTTCCGTTTTCCTAATGTCAAATCTACATCACAAGGTACAAAACTCTCACATAACCATGACAAAGTTAGAGTTATCTTTACTAATTTTGGATCACTTTTCTACATACCTGATAAATGATCGGCAGGGCATTATCATAAACATATTCAAGTCATAGATTCAACAATATTTTAATCAAAACAATTGTAACATGAATATAATATAAACAATATTTAAATCAAAGCAATTGTAACATGAATTCAAACTTAACTATGTACAACTTGTCAAGCTATTGTCCAGCAATAAGCTACAAATGGCAATGAATTTTGTGCTAAAAATAGACTTGGTTAACCATTATGTTTCAATAAACTGTCGGCCGTAGTTGCAAAATTTTATAACAACACCGGCGAAACACTATTGTTTGTCCGAAATTAAGTCCAATTAACTGAATAAAAGTGTTCACTATTACGGTTGAAACTCCTTCTGTCAAGGTCACTGGGAAGATCATTTTGCCTCAAAATTTATGTAATTTGAAATATCCGATTTTTGAAACAAGAAATTTCTTTCCTTTACCCATTTTCACATAGATTTATTGCATAATAATGAGCTGTTGGGCTTGGCATAATATTAGTAAATTTTCCTTAAGTTTAACAGCCCGGAAAACCCTTGAATTGATCAGTTGGGTAAAACTCTTAGCTTTTTTCAAATGTGCTGATTGGTGCATCTAACCATATGCCAATTTGGAATTTCTAACATCAGTACAGACACATTATCAAAACTGAGCCATCAGCTGCTGGTCAGAGTACACCATTCATCAATTGACCTTTCTCCAAACAAGAAGCTGGTTTTGACAACCCTAGTTCAAATTGTTTTGGAAATTATGGAGAGAAAAGAAGAAATTGTTGATGACCAGCAATTTCTCCTTTTCCCTCAATATTTTCTATGCGATAACATACACTTTCTACAAGAGGACCATGATGGTCCTATATCGCTCATCTGAACCAAAATGGTATGAGCAACATTTTTGTTCAATTCAATTAATATTTATGACTTTAAGACTGAGAACGAACTTATGGTCAATAGCGTTGTGAAAATCCAACTAATACAAGATCTTATGGTGCCGAACTGTGAACATTGTGTCCAAGTTTTGTTTTGATTGATAAATAAATTAGATTCTAGAGTATAAACAAGGTCGAAAGCAGCCGAAAACAGAATTTTTTTTTTCAAATTCAAGGGCACATAACTCATGAAAATCATACTCATCTGAGATCTTATGGTCCCAAACATTGTGTCCAAGTTTTGTCTTTATTAATTAAGTAGCAGTCCACCTAAGAATCATGCAAAATCAGGAAAAAGTGATTTATCCATAGTCACAGATTTACACCTAATGTGTCTTAACTAATGTAACTTTAGTCATAAATCACAAAAATTAACTCAAATTCACTGAAAGTCTTACCGATGACATTGTTGTTAGGGGCCCTTAGCAACAAGGAAATTGCATTCTAATTTTGATAAAGAGGCATCAAATTTTGATCATATTTTTCAAGAATTTCTGTGCATGTCATTGAAGAAAGTTTTTATTTTCAAGTAGTACAATATCTTAAGAATCTAAAAATCATGAAATAAAACGGTTGGTGTTATTGCACTTTGGTTACCATAGCAACCAATTCAATCAAAATTGACAATTTTGAAAATGCTGGAAATACAGCAATTTACAGGATAATTTTTTCCAAAAATCATGGGGCCACACAACAAAGTTGTCACTTGCAAAACTTTCTACCATTATTGGGCTAAAACATATCAAAAATAATCCACTGTAGCATATTACAGATTTTTCAGAAATTTCAGTTATTTATGGGAAGGGTTTACCAAAAATCCACGATTTTATTGCTCTTATGGTATAAATATTAATACTTGTTTAGCCCTAAAAAGACTAGATATGTTTACATCAGAACACTTATATGTCTTCAATCGCTGCTAGCAAAAGTATTTTAATGTCTTTTCACAATTTTATGTTTAAGTTACCATGGGAACGGTTGCTAGGCAACAATTTAGTGATGCGAATATCTCAAAATTAACAAAATATAGGCATTTTAGAAATTTTTTGCATCAATTTTATATACATTGTTCATTTTTTTAAATTTTAATCATATAAGACTTGTTGTATTTTCCTTTAAAAGAAAAAAGAAGGATGCTTTATTACAATTAAGTACTCATTTTGCCATTTAAGCTAGCTAAAGTGGGAATAACATGCCTTTGGCATACCATACATATATAACTAGAAAACGAACATATTTTGAAAATGTGATCGAAAAAAGAAACTCCACATAGACATGCCATAAAACATAGACTTGAAGAAAGCTGTGGGACTCGTGTAATGGGCCAAACTGATTGGCGGCCATCTTGAATTTCAAAATGGCCGCCAACAAAAAGCTGCAGAGGCCATTATTCTGCCCTCTGACTTAATAGAAAATTGATATAAACATCATTTCGTATAATTTAGCCCACAGCGAATCCACGAAAAAGCATATAAAAGGTTGGTATTTCATAAATTTCTGACTATGTCAATGAAACTAAACATAATTCCATTTGTGCGACAATTTTAGTTGTTGTCAAGGACACTGTGGAACTGTGGAAATAATCAAAATAGTTTGTTTAGTGGTTTTGATACAGATTTTATTCGCATTTACAACTTCAATTCAATTTCCTACATTAATAATCAATCTTTAATATACTAAATTAAGCATTAAAATATATTTAAACTTTACATCTTGTTATGTTGCTATGGTGATGAAAAAAGGATCTTCTTTTCAATACTTTGCAACTTTGAAAAATATACCATGGTATTATTTTTTCCTAAATCCGCATTTAGATAGACATACTTTCCATTGTGTTTGAAATTGAGGAAAAGCCCTTAATAAGAAGTATTATTGAAAAAGTAAAGCATTTTTAGAAAAATCTTGAAAAAATGTCCTTAAAATAGCGAATTTATGGAAAAATAACAAGACTTGAGATAAAATCAATTATAAACATAGTTTTGACATATCGTTCTAAAAAAAGAAATAACCAAAATATTACGCAGAGCAACAATTTACACATACATGTATTTGCCCATTAAAACAAAACTTTTAATTCGTTAGCAACCATTTCTTTCCCTTAGCAACAACATTGAAAATAGAATATAAAGTAACGACATGTTTCATCCTGGTAGGTGAAAAGGTCAATATAGATTTAAGATTCTTACGGTTATAAATCTATTATATTCTAAGGGTCCTCATGAAAATATTTCAATTGTTTACATTTTCTTATTACGGTATGTTGCCATATTGACAATGATGCATTTTTCAGAAATCTTCATTTCTAAAAAGAACCCTCACATTTAAATGGTTGTTTTCAAATCTGCAAATAAATATACATTAAGTATACAATGTGTACAATTGAAAAAAATACCAATACAAGATCCATAAAAGAAATTCTAAAGATTTTCCTACAATGTGGGAAAAATTGCAATCTCCCAGCAAAGTGATCGTTCCTTGCTCTTCACATATCATCTCTGCAAGGCTCTACCTCGGCTAGAGTCCACAAATAGTGGTGTACCAACGGATAACATCCTTAGTTACTGTGTAACTGTTTCATCTCATGTATTTTCATTAGAGAAAGAAATTATTATTTTGTTTGCATCACAAGTGCTCTCAAATTTAAGCATTAATCTAGTTAAAATGGGACTATTTTCTTATTCATCCTTATTAAAATGGGACTATTTTTTATTCTTTTGATCCCATAACAGAGGCGATATGCAAGAGCTTCTGTGACAGAGTGTGGAAAAAATGCCTAAAGTCGGGCAGATTCCGAGGAATCGAAGTTTTTCTGTTACCGAGTTCTGATCATCTGATAATATAAATGAAGCCTATTCCAACTGCATAACACCAGTGAAGAGCGGAGATTGAGAGTCGAAAAACGCTACGGTCGTGATGGAAAATCACAGCAATTTTCCACCCGAACTTTTTTGGTGTTAGAATGTTGTAGGCAAAAAAAATGCAAGCAGTTCAGCTGTACTGTATTATGTCATGTTTACTATGACGTACTAGATGGGTCAAAAGTCTATATAGAGCGTGCACGCATAAAAATACGCGTCGACGCATATATTTTCAACTGCTTGAGTAAATTTTATGCGTCGATGCGTAAATATGCATGACGACGCATACAATTTACGCGAGCAGTTGAAATAATATGCGTCGACGCTTAAATTTTACGCGAGCAGGAGTAAAAAATGCAAAACCGAAGCGGGCGAATGGGAGAGGCGGTTAACAACCTTTCCATTTATAAATACCATAAAATTAATGGATAAAACAAAGGATCTGATTGTTTAATAGATTAAATACGTGTTGACACGTATATTTACGTGAGCAGTTGAAAATTCACGCGTCGACGCATAAATTCTCAACTGCTCGCGTAAATTTTATGCGTTGACGCGTAAATTTATGCGTCGACGCATAGAATTTACGCGTAGACGCGTATATTTTATGCGTGCACGCTCTAAATAGACTTTTGACCCATACGGTACGCCATAGTTTACAATGTCAAGAGCTAGTCGGAAATATCCAAGTCCTAAGCGGTAAAGGTAGATTACCCGTAATGTGGCCATTTTGGGATTCATAAAACATTGGCCGCTTTTTAGCTCACCTGAGCAGGAAGTGCTCGAGGTGAGCTATTGTGGTCGCTTTTTGTCCGTCGGCGTCCGTCTGTCTGTCCGTCTGTCTGTCCGTCTGGTCACATTTTGTTGTTACCACTCTAGCACCCACAAATATTGACCAATCTTAACCAAACTTGGTCAAAACAGGTATGACCATAAGATCTCGGACGAGTTCGATTTTGAGTCAGATCGGACTAGGAAGTCCAGAGGTATGTGCCCTTGAACGTCAAAAATGGCTAGTTTTGACTTTGTTACCACTCTAGTATCTACAAATATTGACAAATCTTAACCAAACTTGGTCAAAACATGTATGACGATAAGTTCTTGGATGAGTTCAAATTTGGGTCAGATCGGATCAAGAAGTCTGGAGTTATGTGCCCTTGAATATCAAAAATAGCTAGTTTTGACTTTGTTACCACACTAGCATCTATAAATATTAACCAATCTTGACCAAACTTGGTCAAAACATGTATGATGATAAGTTCTTAGATGAGTTCGATTCTGGGTCAGATCTGATCAGGAAGTCCGGAGTTATGCGCCCTTGAATATCAAAAATCGCTAGTTTTGACTTTGTTACCACTCTAGCATCTATAAATATTGACCAATCTTGATCAAACTTGGTCAAAACATTTATGACAATAAGCTCTTAAACGAGTTTGATTTTGGGTCAGATCAGATCAGGAAGTCAGGAGTTATGCGCCCTTGAATATCAAAAATAGCTAGTTTCGACTTTGTTACCGCTCTAGCATCTACAAATATTGGCCAATCAAAACAAAACTTGGCAAGAACTTTGGTAACCATACAATAATGAATGGGTTTGATTTTCAGTGTCATCGAAGTAGGAAGTCTGGAGTTATGTGCCTTTGAATTTGACAAATTTGCCGTTTTTGACTTTGTTTACGCTTTAGCATCTACATTCATTGACCAATCAACACAAAACTTGGCAACAATGTTGGTAACCATAGGATGCTGAATGAGTCGAAATTTTCAGCTTGATCGGACGAGAGAAAATAGAGTTATTGGCCCTTGAATTTCACAAAATTGCCGTTTTCGACTTTATCGACAAATATTGACCAGACAAGACTCAACTTTGTCACAATGTTGGGGACCATGAGATCTTATATGATTTCATTTTTCATATTGATCAGACTAGAAAAACCAGTGTTGTGTTCCCTTGATGGTGACAAAATTGCCGATTTTGTTTTTAATTTCACTCAAACAGCAATAAATATTGACCGATCAAAAACCAACTTGGACATAAGGTTGATGAGAATATCTTTATCAGAACAGAGTTATGTGCCCTGGATTATGCCAAAATTGATATTTTTTATCGACTTGGTTTTCACTTTAACAGCCACAAATATTGATCATTAAAGATTAAGAATGCAGTTTTCAGCTGGATCATAATCTCGCATCTTAAGTTTCGTGTTCTTGTCTCAGAGATACCTAGGTCATATAAAAGGTGGGTCTTGTTCTGCATGGAGAAAATTTCAAACTTGTATCAGTGAGCGATCCAGGGCCATCTTGGCCCTCTTGTTTAGAGCGTCGTCGACGTTATGTATCCTAGCCTATTCGGGTGCGGATGTAAACATTCAGCGTTGGAAAGTTCCACTGCCCGAATAATTCCAACGTCACATGAATCTCATTAGGGACGAACTACATGAACCTTAAACGCGAGAGTATATGGAATCTATTTTTAAATCATAGGCACGTGTTGGATAACACAAGGTTTGAATATGTATATTGAAAAGGATTAAAATAGATTCGAATTTCCCAGGGTCATTAAAATGACCTTAAACTGAAGACCGCCAGATGCTACTAAGGAAATAAGATTCGACATCTGGTTTTTATCAGATGAGTTTAAAGAGACATAACATGATTCCAAATTCATTTTCTGATGTATGTCTTTAGGCAAAGATTTGTTGTTTTAATGCGTAGAAATGCTATCAGTTTTTTGAAGTTGTTATTTATAAGCGATTTATATGACGGCCATTTTGAATTTCCAAAATGGCGGCATTAATTTTTACAAAGCGTGTGTCTCAGCATTTTCTTAAAAAGTATATTCTTAGGGGCTTATTAAACAAGATTTAGACTTTTATAACATTCAAACTCAATTTAAATCAGGTGTCTACGTCGGCAGACAGTAGAAGGATTACTTTTTCCTACTGGTGGCCATTTTGAACTAAAGATGGCCACCATAATATTAACCAATCATGCGTTTCAGTATTTCCCTAAAAAGTATGTTACTAGGGATTCATGTACCATAATTTCAACTTTCATCACAATTCAAATCAATTAAACTAGGTTGCTATGTCGACAGAGAGCAGAACCGTTATCTTTATTTTACTGGCGGCCATTTTGAAATTCAAGGTGGCCGCCATAATTTTCATCAACTACGAAACTCGGTAATTTTCGAAAAAAAATTATGTAACTAGGGACTTATCTAACAGGATTTAGACTTTCATCACAATTCAAATTAATTAACCCTTTTCCAAACAACAAAATTTTAGGGTGAACCACTTCAAAAACTGCAACAAACGACAAAATGGATGTTATCAAAGATAGGATTTGTGTAAAATATGGCATAGAAAATATTGAGACAAAATGAGAAAACTGATGGTTATCAGCAGTTTCTTCTTTTGTCTCAATGTTTTTCCAAGCCTTCTCTTACAGAGACGTCAAAAAAGGTCTTGTTTGGGAAAGGGTTAAATCAGGTTTCGATGATTTCAGGGAGCAGAACTTTTACCTTTTATCATTGGAAGCAATTTTGAAACTCAATATGGCCACCATAATTTTTTACCAGGCATGCGTTTCGGCATTTTCCTTAAAAGTATGTTATTAGGGACGTATGCAACAAAATTTAGCCTTTCATCACAATTCAAATTAACTAATATGAGGTTTCTACGTCGTCAGAGAGTAGAAACATTACATTTTCTTACTAGCGGCCATTTTGAAATTCAAGATGGCCGCCATAATTTTCATCAATTCTAAGACTCGGTATTTTTCTAAAAAGAATGTTACTATGGACTCATTTAAAAGTATTTAGACTTTCATCACAATTCAAATTAATTAAATCAAGTTTCTATGTCGTCAGAGAGCAGAATCCTTTTTTCTTAACTGGCGGCCATTTTGAAATTCAAGATGGCTGCCATAATTCTAACCGTTCATTCGTCTCGGTATTTTCCTAAAAAGTATGTTACTGGGGACTTAAGCAACAAGATTTAGCCTTTCATCACTATTTAAAGGAATTAAGTCAGGTTTCTATGTCGTCAGAGAGCAGAACTATAGCCTTTTCTTGCTAGCAGCCATTTTGAACTTCAAAATGGCAGCCATTATTTTGAACAGGTATGCGTTTCAGCATTTTCTTAAATAGTTTGTTATTAGGGACTTATGCAACAAGATTTAGTCTTTCATCATAATTCAAATTAATTAAATCAGTTTTCTATGTCGTCAGAGAGTAGGACTGTTATCATTTATTTACTGGCGGCCATTTTGAAAATCAATGTGGCCGCCATAATTTTTACCAATCATATGTCTCAGCATTTTTCTTTTTAAAACATGTTTTAGGGACTTATGCAACAAGATTTAGACTTTAATCACATTTCAAATTATATAAATCGTATTTCTACAACGTCAGAGACTCAGAGCATTACCATTACCTATTCTTATGGCAGCCATGTTGAAAATTCAAAATGGATTCCATATTTTTTACCAATCATGTGTCTCGGCATTTAAAAAAAACCAAAAAAAAAAATGTTAACAGGGACTTAGGCAACAAAATTTAGACTTAACACAATTCAAATCAATTAAATCAGGTTTCTACGTCGTCAGAGAGCAGGACCATTACCTTTACATTTCTTACTGGCAGCCATTTTGAAATTCAAAATGGCCACCATAATTTTTTGCCAATGATGCGACTAGGCGTTTTCTTAAAGAGTATGTTATTAGGGACTTACGTAACAAGATTTAGACTATTATCACAACTTCACAATTCATTTAATTCCTTATGCATTTCTTGTAGACATGTATGACAGGTTGTTAATATGCTCGTTGCTACGACTGTTGCTAAGGTTTAATACAGTAAATGGAAAAATTGATTGAAGCAGAGGTTTCTCTTTGTCCATTTTAAAGAAAATGCAGTAATTATTATTTAACTTCAATGAAAACATTACAAAACATGTACAAATTGCTGCAAAACATTAATTTTGTCCACTGTTTGTGAAAAATGAGATAATTACATCACCATATTGTTGCCTAGCAACCGTTCCCATGGTAACTTAAACATAAAATTGTGAAAAGACATTAAAATATTTTTGTTAGCAGCGATTGAAGACATATCAGTGTTCTGATGTAAACATATCTAGTCTTTTTTAGGGCTAAACATGTATTAATATTTATACCATAAGAGCAATAATATCGTGGATTTTTGGTAAACCCTTCCCATAAATAACTGAAATTTCTGAAAAATCTGTAATATGCTACAGTGGATTATTTTTGATATGTTTTAGCCCAGTAATGGTAGAAAGTTTTGCAAGTGACAACTATGTTGTGCGGCCCCATGATTTTTGGAAAAAATTATCCCGTAAATTGCTGTATTTTCAGCATTTTCAAAATTGTCAATTTTGATTGAATTGGTTGCTATGGTAACCAAAGTGCAGTAACACCAACTGTTTTATTCCATGATTTTTAGATTCTTAAGATATTGTACTACTTGAAAATAAAAACTTTCTTCAATGACATTGCACAGAAATTCTTGAAAAATATGATCAAAATTTGATGCCTCTTTATCAAAATTCGAATGCAATTTCCTTGTTGCTAAGGGCCCCTAACAACAATGTCATCGGTAAGACTTTCAGCGAATTTAAGTTATTTTTTGTATTTCATGACTAAAGTTACATTAATTAAGACACATTAAATGTAAATCTGTGACTATGGATAAATCACCTTTTGCATGATTCTTAAGTGGACTGCTACTTAATAATTGTAGATTCTAGAGTGTAAACAAGGTCGATAACAGCCGAAAATGGCAATTTTATCAAATTCAAGGGCACATAAGTCTCATCTTTCTGGTCAGATCAGATTGAAAATCAAAGTCATCCGAGATATTATGGTCTCCAATATTGTGTCCAAAATTTGTCTTAATTGGACAATAATTGTAGATTCTAGAGTGTAAGCAAGGTCGAAAACAGTCAAAAACAGCAATTTTATCAAATTCAAGAGCACATAACTCTCGACTTTTTGATCAGATCAGACTGAAAATCAAACTCATCCGAGATCTCATGATCCCAAACATTGTGTCCATGTTTTGTCTTGATTGATTAATAATTGTAGATTCTAGAGTGTTAACAAGGTCGAAAACAGCCGAAAATGGCAATTTTGTCAAATTCAAGGGCATGTAACTCTGGACTTTCTGTTCAGATCAGACTGAAAATCAAACTTATGTGAGATCTTATGGTTCCCAACATTGTGGCCAGGTTTTGTCTTGATTGACTAATAATTGTAGATTCTAGAGTGTTAACAAGGTCGAAACCAGACGAAAATGGCAATTTTGTCAAATTCAAGGGCATGTAACTATGGACTTTCTGTTAAGATCAGACTGAAAATCACACTCAGCCAAGATCTTACGGTCTCTAACATTGTGTCCAAATTTTGTCTTGTTTGATTGATAATTGTAGATTCTAGAGTGTAAACAAGGTCGAAAACTGCCGAAAATGGCAATTTTGTCAAATTCAAGGGCACATAACTCTCGTCTTCCTGGTCAGATCAAAATGAAAATCGAACTCATCTGAGATCTTATAGTCTTCAACATTATGTCCAAATTTTGTGTTAATTGATCAATAATTGTAGATGCTAGAGTGTTAACAAAGTCAAAACTAGCTATTTTTTACGTTCAAGGACAAATAACTCCAGACTTCCAGGTCCGATCAGGCCCATAATCGAACTCATCCGTGAACATGACCATACTTGCTTTGACCAAGTTTGATTAAGATTGGCCAACTTTTGTGGATGCTAGAGTGTTAACACCAAATTGTTGACAGACGGACGGACAGACAGACGGACGGACATTGAGTGACCACAATAGCTCACCTTGAGCACTTCGTGCTCAGGTGAGCTAACAATAACTCATCTTGTCCTCCACAATTACTTTCAAATTAGAGCAATCTAAGATTGCACCGTTGGGGAAAGAGTTTAAAACTCTTTTGCACCACTATCACATAGCATCCTCTTTCTAGTATTTTGTACTGGTGTATTTCTTCCTGCTCTCCAATCCCAGAACTTCTTTACATGTTTTAAATATTGAGCACAAGATGGTTGAGTTTAATGTAGAATAGCTTCCATCTGAAATCAGAGAAAGAAATATTCTGTTACATGGGAAACATTACAAGTGCTTTTGAACAATTTGTTTCACAGAGATGACAGTTTGGATGTTATTGTATAGAGCAGTTCTAACATAACACAATGATGATATGGAATTTCAAAGCAGTGATAAATCAAAACTTCTAAATAAAATGCATCCATGATAAATGTTGAGTAAAATGTGAAATACTGTATTTTTTTAATTAGCATTTTGTAATCAACCATAATAAAATTGAGACTAAGCCTTAAATATAACTTTTCAAAAGTAGTCTTACATTTACTAATTGCTTTCATGATAATATGGAGAATAACTTTGTCCATCCATTATAAAGATTTCAAAATACTTTTGTAAACTCCCTTGAAAAGACAAGGAAACAATGAATAACAAAGTGCATTAGGCTCTATTGTAGCAGTGCAATGCTGGGTTGACAGTGCAGAAGTGTCTGTGGTTTGACAGTGTAATGGGTTCGAGTATTTGTTGGAAATGTAGATCTATCACTTATATTTTCTTTAATACAAATTATCAATGACTAAATTCAAAATAAAAATGTATCTCAATATATCAATATCACAATAGCCTGATGGCCTGACAGCCAGTGGAGCTTACTATTCAAAATGTTATTGAAATAGTATAATACTGAAGAACCACTTACCTGAAAGTGTGTGTTGGAGAACTTGATCTTTGAAGAAACATATCATCGCTTTTTAACAATACCTTGTGACTGCAGTTTGTTGTAAATGCAGTTACGAGGTTTTTGTTGAAAAACAGTAATTTAAACTGTTAACGATGGTCTGTAGAATTCTTCTTGTTGAAAGTTTATTGTGTCAAACACTATGTATTCCTTCTCTTCATTGAATAGTACGATCAAGTACATCCATACATTTTGCAACATGTTTCATCCTTTCTCTTGTTGTTTGTCTTTCACATTTGTGTTGTTGTTTTTCATTCCAGGGATTCATAATTCATAATCAAATTAGCCATTTTGAAATTCACTTAGAAATACTAATTCAACCTGAACAAATAAAAGTACAGACAGATTAATCAGCACAATGAATGCCTCTTTTAGGTTCAACTGATTTTTTTCCAAATATTGCAACATTCAGCTGAAATTTTTGTAATAATATACCTCATTTATATCAATATCATATTCCCTGCGAAAAGTTAATATAAGTTCCAGAACTGTTCAAGAACGTTCTAGAACATTAAATGGCACTTCTAGAACTGTTATAGAACAGTTCAAGAAGTGCCATTCAACATTATAGAATGCTCTAGAACATTTCTAGAACTAGAAATGCGTTCTTGAACTTTTTTTGCAGGGGATACCACTTATCTAGATTAAAATTTTAGTTTAGAGCTATAGATAAGATGGCACAAAATAGATCTTATGATACAGAAAATCCTTGATTTTACACTTATTAAATCCAATTTTTTTGTTCTTCATCTGAATTGTTTTGTCCGTTGATTCTAATGAATATCCAAAACTTGAATTGATTGATTCAATGAATGTCATTTAACACCACTTTTAACTAGAACTGTCGCAAAGCAGATAAATATCCACCACTAGTGCCTTGTCACTGAAAAAGTGCTAAAAGTCAAAAGGCTCTTTAGTTGGAGCACAGAAACAGGTTTTAAACAAACGCAATTTGTGACCTTGACCTTTGACCTTCATGACCCAAAAACAATAGGGCACCTCCTTGGGTCATGGGCAACAACTGTGTAAAGTTTCACAGTCTTAGGTCAACTGGTTCTTGACTTAGAGCACGGAAACGGATTTTAAACTAAGTCCAATTGTGTCCTTGACCTTTGACCTTCGTGACCGAAAAACAATAGGGCACCTCCTTGGGTCATGGGCAACAACTGTGTAAAGTTTCATGATCCTAGGTCAACCGGTTCTCGAGTTAGAGCGCGGAAACGGATTTTAAACAAAGTCAGATTGTGACCTTGACCTTTGACCTTATGGTGACCCAGAAACAATAGGGCACCTCTTTGGGTCATGGGCAACAACTGTGTAAAGTTTCATGATCCTAGGTCAACCGGTTCTCGAGTAAGAGCGCGGAAACGGATTTTAAACAAAGTCCGATTGTGACCTTGACCTTTGACCTTATGGTGACCCAAAAACAATAGGGCACCTCCTTGGGTCATGGGCAACAACTGTGTAAAGTTTCATGATCCTAGAACAACCGGTTCTCGAGTTAGAGCGCGGAAACAGATTTTAAACAAAGTCCGATTGCGACCTTGACCTATGACCTTGGCGACCCCAAAATAATAGGGCACCTCCTTGGGTCATGTGTAACAACTGTGTAAAGTTTCATGATCCTAGGTCAACCGGTTCTTGAGTTAGAGCACGGAAACGAAAAAGTCTACGGACGGACGGACGGACGGATGGATGGACGGATGGACGAGACAGACAGACATGGTGAAACCAATATACCCCCCTCTACTTCGTAGGTGGGGGTATAATTACAGTTGGTCATGTGCTGGCTGGAGCACCTAACTGTGGATTCCTGGCTTTTCTCTCATAAGTACTACCATAATATCCAGTCTGAGCAGCTGCACTCTCACCCAGATGAAAATACCCACATAATAGGGAATGAAATATCACTATAGTAAGGCTTTATTTCGATAGGGCTAATTTCTAGATCTTAATTCCATAGTGAAAGTATTTCAGTGCCATCTCAAATGTCATCCTTTCCCATGCAGAGCAACAGATAGCAGGGAGTAAAGGCATTCTAAATTTCTTATAATAAATACAAACTCTATGTTGTGGGTACTCATTTGAATTGTCTCTTGGAGACAATTCAAATGAGTACCCACAACATAAGGTTTGAGGACCAAAAAAGAACAAAATCTTGCATTTTGAAAATACATTGCTACCTCTTATCTGTAGCCCTGGGGCCATCTTATCCCTAGCTCTGTTAGTTTGAAGACAGGTCATCATATAAAGGAGTACATAGGAACAGTGAATAATAGATACATGAGGTGGAGAGTGAATAAATGTGGGAGTTGAGCGGCTGTGTCATACCGTTACATGGGCTGCTGTGATTATGTGACAGACAGTCTTTGTGTAAACTGTGATCAGCATGCACAATTTGAGCATGATGAATTAGACTTGCAGTTGATATCAGTGTCATAATCAGCGATCAGTCCTTTCACCCTGCTCTCCCCCAAAGCAGTTTATTATAAGCCAAAACATACACATTTTCTTCATTTTACATCAATTATTATGTCATTTGCAACTTCTTTCAAATTGCTGTAGCCTGAAATTTTACCCCATGGGAAAGCCTGAGGAGTAACTACCTATTCCCATTCAGAGTAGAATACGAGGTGCTCCACTAATTGGCAATTGATGAAAGGTATTTCATTATGGTTATCCATTCCTGATGAGATTCAAGCAATGTCGGAATTTTTTTGGCAACATTGTAAACATTTGGCACTTGAGAGTGCTGATTTTTCTAGCTTGCAATTTATCTGTTCTATACATATATTTTACCAAAAATTCCGACAATGCATGAATCTGATTAGGGTTGGACTACTTTAAAACATCAATAAGACACCCAATCCATATGACACAGCCTATATGATACAACATGAGTGACATACCTGGGTATATAAGGCCTCCTGAAACATGGAAATTATGGAGAATATAGACAAATGGTTACCATGGTTACATATACACGATCACTAATGAAATCATGGAAATTATGGAGAAAATAGACAAAATGTTTACCATGGTTACAGATACACGATCACCAATGAAACATGAAAATTAATGAGAATATTGCAGCATTTCAACGAAAACCTCGTAACTGCAGCTTGTTCTAAGCTGCAGTTACAAGGTTTTTGTTGAAAAGCCACGATATAGACAAATGGTTCCCATAGTTACATATATACGATCACCAATGAAATCATGGGAAAGGTGGATGATTAGACACATGATTACAATGTACATGATTATGAATGAAACATTGAAATTACAGTCAATACTCGTTATGTCGACATCGGATAAGTTGAATTTCTGCTTAAGTCCAAGTTTAAATCTGGTCCCGTCCTCATCTATTGACATGATTTTTTCAAAACAAAATAATTTCGAACTGAATATAGCCATTGAAATATAGTAGGAAAAGGATAGAAATTGCTCGACACGAGCAATTTCTTTCCTTTTCCTACTATATTTCAATAATATTCGTACTTGATAAGTTTCAAAAACGGTCAAATATTAAATATCTCGAAGCCGGACAAAATCGGATGTGTCGAACTCCGGATATGTTGAGGTATTTTGACGGCCCCTCCGACTTCGACACAACGAGTGTCGACTGTACATGGAAGTAGAGAAAATGTAGAAATGGGTTCTATGGTAACATACTTGCCATTGACACCACAAAGAAACGAAATGCACATGTCATGAAAATGCTGTCTTAGCAATATGAATTTCATACAGTTTTCCAATTTATACAACAAGAGCTCCCCGAAGACAGCGCGCTCGACTTTCTAAGTTGCTTAGTATAAAGGGGCATAACTCCAAATATAGTTGAGCCAGGGTCATGGGCCATGGTAGTAAGGTAGAGGGTGTGATGGTGAATAAGTATTCTAAGTTTGGGTTGAATCCCTTTGATAGTATGGAAGTTATTGATGTTTGAAAAAACTTTAACCTTTGTTGCAACGACGACGCCAACGCCAACGTGACAGTATAAGCTCTCATTTTCTTCGAAAAGTCGAGCTAAAAATCAGCAGAGCAGTATAGTTAACAGCCAGCAAGAGCTTTACATGCAGGTTCAATTTTCCGCAGACATTGGTTGAAAAGCAAAAATGCTGGACTAAGAACGTGGATATCCTATGCCTTTAAGATCTATTGAAACTGTCGTAAATTCTATTTCCAAAGATATGCATGCTCAAGTAATTGGTCACTTAACCCTATACCAAACAAGAATAATTCAGACTGTTCATATTTAACAGCTGCTGCAGACACCAAAATGGAAGTTGATAAAGATATGATTTGTGTAACATAAAGCACAGATAATATTGAGACTAAAGAAGAAACCAATGGAGAAATGTTGTTTATATGCATTTTCTTTTCTTTTGCCTCAATGTTTTCTCACACTACTTCAAACAGGGACATTGAAACTAGGTCTTATTCGAAAATGGTTTAAAGGCAAAATTTTTCAACAGACTTATGTCAACTCTAATTTTCAAAAGACTTAATGAAAATGTGACGAGTCTACTTTTCATGAAAATGATCACCAGACATTGAAATACTACACAGGGACCAAAGGAATTAAGATGATTAATACTAGGATACCGAGCTCCAGATAAGTAAAGGTAATAAGCTTTTCAAAATGGAATAATTTTATTATTATTCATCAAAACCTATGTTGTGGGTACTCCTTTGAATCGTCTCATAGAGACAATTCAAACGAGTACCCACAATATAGGGTTTATATTTGAAATAGCAAAACTAGAATTGCTTTTACACCCTTTTATCTATTGCTCTACTAGGAAAACATAGTATGAAGCCAGAGATGAAGATTTAAAACATAAAACAATGAAAGTAGACCTTTGAATGAAGGGAGGTGAAACAAAAATAAACCTGATCTTAAACACTTCAGTGTATCCCAATTTAACCCTCTGCAAAATAAGCCCATGTTTTGACATCAGTAATAGAAATCATTGAGCAAAAGAATAAATTCAGTCCTTTTACCTCAGTATTTACTATACTATATGGTACATAAATTCTTTCTTTATTAACATCTCTTCTTTTGTTTGCAACCGTTTTTTAAATAATTTTGGAACAGTCTCCATTTTTGCAGTTCAGATTATTCTGTGCAAACTAATCTAGTGCTAAAACTATAAATCTGCAATACTCCATGAAAATACACCAAGAGTTACCTCCCTTATTCAAGAGCTCTTTAAAGGGAGATAACAAAATGTGCCTACCTCCACTTAAATCCCCGAACACATAATAGCACTGCTCAGAAAACGTGATTTTATTCACTGTATGCCGTATAAAGCCAGCTTTTAATAAATTACAGGCATATTTTCTTGCGTCTCTTCGGTCCGCAAACCCTTCTACATGGGTAAATAACCACTCCACTAAATCTGAACCTGTAAAATAAGAGGGTGTGAAGACATTTTAAAATAATTATTTTGATTCCAAACCCAATATTGTGTATAAATGATATGAAATCGTGTTTTTTAACCCATTACCAAACAACAAAATTTTAGCCTAGTCCAAACTCAAAGTTGTTGCAGAGAACAAGTTCCATTAAACAAAATTTAACATTTTTTGGTCTTTCTTGGTGGAAAACATTTTGGGAAATGAAGAAATTGCTTGTCACAAGCAATTTCTTTTTTTTTTTCCACAATGTTTTCCAAAGCCTTTATTTTGTGGGGCGTCCAAAAGTGTCAATGTGTGGGAAAGGGTTAAATAGCCATTTCCAAATGAATTTACAAACAATGAAGTGAAATAGTAACAGCTATGTAAAGCTCCTTGAATAGCAGGCTCGACAACAAAATAACAGCAGGGGCCTGTTTCATCAAAACATTTAAGACATAATTTTGACTTACCGAGGACTTACCACACGTTTAGACCAAGAGTCGCGTATCACCCATTCAATCAAGACCTAGTATATGCAAATTGTTGTTTTAAGAGTTTCGTAAGACATCGGTAAGTCAAAAATATGTCTGAAATCTTTTGATGAAACGGGCCCCTGTGTTGGATTACAAACTACATTTGTACACTTGATAAATAAGATTCAAATGAGTAAGGTATTTAACCCTTTCCCAAACAAGACTGGCTTTTGACGTCCCTAAAAGAATGGGCTTGGGAAAACATTGAGACAAAAGAAGAAACTACTGATAACCAGCAGTTTCTCCTTTTGCCTCAATATTTCTTCCGCTATAACATTTTGGCCTTTTGTGATCGTTTACTTCGTCGTCTGCAGCAGCTTTCAAAATAGACCACCTTAAAATTTTGCAGTTTGGGAAAGGGTTAATCAGCATTCTCACACTTTAACCAAATTTTTTTTAAAGTCTCCTTTCAATCTGCCAGACTTTTAGCTTGGAACATAATGAGACAGTACAATACACTCACCTATAAATGCATTCGGTATAGTAATCTTTTGCCACATTCTGTCAATTCTTATCTGTTTTATTTGCAATATTTTAGACATCTAAATTCTAAAGAGTGACTCTCGTTTAACCCATTACCAGACAGCAAATTTTGGGTTGGTCCAAATTCAAAGATGTTGCAGATGACACTTTCAAGTTTAGGAAATTGAATATCTTTAGGGTCTTTTTGGTAGAAAACATTGTGGGAAATGAAGATCACCTATAAATGCATTACGTATAGTGATCTTTAGCAACATTCTGTCAATAATCATTTTTTTATTTGCAATAAAATTTTAAAGAGTCACTCTTGTTTAAGCAAGGATTACCCCTACTCACCTATAAATGCATTTGGTATAGTGATCTTTAGCCACATTCTGTCTCGGATCTCCAGGCCCGAGTCAGGGGAAGCCATTGCTTTAACAACCGTGGCCATATCTGTATTGATGGTTAAATTGAGGTCGTCAAACCCTGAAAAATGGAAGCACAATATGGTTAAGTTTCATTTTCACATATAAAATTCACAATAGATTGATAATAATTTAAAATATATGAAGTTTTGTCTTTATACCGTCAATAAGTTTAGTATAAACAAGAGGGCCGTTGGCCCTAGGTCGCTCACCCGAGATGGGGTTTTATAACAGATCAGATTTCTTACAGGTAATGCAATAAAGGGTCAAAGATCATATGAACGCCCCTATGCGATTTCAAACCATAGAAAACCCAGAAAACTACCTTAGTGCAATATCATATGTAACTCAAATATGAAGTTTCATCCAATTCGGCTGTGTGGTGATGGAGAAATTGCTTTGGATAGATGGAATTAAAATAAAACATACAGACTGGCAAACAAACAGAAATTTACAAATTGACCTAGATCTATGAACTTGAACCTACCTAAATATATATTTCAAATAGAACATCTACTCATGATAAAGAACACATTTACCCATACATTTTTTTTAAAATCCATGCATAAATGTAGATGCTATGCCCCTGATAAGCAGATTTTTACAAGAAGTCCCCTTTTTCTGTGACAAGGTTTCATATTGAAAAGCAAAGAAAAGTACCTCTTAGCAATATCATAAGCAATGCAAATATTAAGTTTTGTCAAATTTGGCTCTGCTGTTATTGAGAAATTGCTTCTGACGGATTTCGTGTAATTTCTCTTTTTCTGTTGCCATGGCAACCAGAGTTGTTTTTTTTTTTATAAATTGCAATTCTGTTAGCAATTTTTTAAATGTGACCTCCTAAGCAATATTTCTGCCTAGTTTGGTGGAAATTAGTCTGTTAGTTTAGGAGGAGATATCATTCAACGATGTCATTGAGATTTGGTGGAAAATCCCCTTTTCTGTTGCCATGCCTACCAGTGCTTTTAAAAGGATTTCAATTCTTTTAGCAATTCTGAAAGAAGACCTCCTAAGGAACATTCCTGCCAAGTTTGGTTGAAATTGGCCAAGTAATTTCGGATGAGATGTCGTTCAAAGAAAGTATTGAGATTAAGTCAAATTTCTCCTTTTCTGTTGCCATGGCAACCAGAGTTTTTTATGGATTTCAATTCTTTTAGCAATTTTGAAAGGGGGTCATCTAAGGAACATTCCTGCCAAGTTTGGTTGGAATTGGCCCAGTAGTTTAGGAGGAGATGTCGTTCAAAGATAGTCTTGAGATTCAGTCAAATTTCCCCTTTTCTGTTGCTATGGCAACCAGAGTTTTTTTATGGATTTCAATTCTTTTAGCAATTCTGAAGGAGGACCTCCTAAGGAACAGTCCTGCCAAGTTTGGTTGAAATTGGCCAAGTAATTTCGGATGAGATGTCGTTCAAAGAAAGTATTGAGATTAAGTCAAATTTCTCCTTTTCTGTTGCCATGGCAACCAGTTTTTTATGGATTTCAATTCTTTTAGCAATTTTGAAAGGGGGTCATCTAAGGAACATTCCTGCCAAGTTTGGTTGGAATTGGCCCAGTAGTTTAGGAGGAGATGTCGTTCAAAGATAGTCTTGAGATTCAGTCAAATTTCCCCTTTTCTGTTGCCATGGCAACCAGAGTTTTTTATGGATTTCAATTCTTTTAGCAATTCTGAAAGGGGGTCACCTAAGAAACATTCCTGCCAAGTTTGGTTGAAATTGGCCCAGTAGTTTAGGATGAGATGTCGTTCAAAGATAGCATTGAGATTCAGTCAAATTTCCCCTTTTCTGTTGCCATGGCAACCAGAGTTTTTTATGGATTTCAATTCTTTTAGCAATTCTGATAGGGGGTCACCTAAGGAACATTCCTGCCAAGTTTGGTTGAAATTGGCCCAGTAGTTTAGGAGAAGATGTCGTTCAAAGATAGTCTTGAGATTCAGTCAAATTTCCCCTTTTCTGCTGCCATGGCAACCAGAGTTTTTTATGGATTTCAATTCTTTTAGCAATTCTGAAAGGGGGTCACCTAAGGAACATTCCTGCCAAGTTTGGTTGAAATTGGCCCAGTAGTTAAGGAGGAGATGTCATTTAAAGAAATTGTTGACGGACGACGGACGACGCACGGACGCCGGACAAAAGGTGATCACAATAGCTCACTTGAGCACCTTGTGCTCAGGTGAGCTAAAAATATACAAATTGATTATTGTCTCCTTTTTAGGCTCTCTGCCATTATCATGTCTCCAAACCTACAAGAACTTATATTAACATTTTGTCGCATTTCACCAAGGGACAGACTGGGGATTCTTCTGGTGAGATATTCTTGTCAAAGATTAAACCTTGCTCGAGATATTCTTGTTTTGAGATTATATATTGGTTGAGATACATGTCCGAGATTACAACATGGTTGAGATACCTATCTGAGATACTCACTTTCTGATTCTGGGCCTGGTTTCTCGAAAAAACTTAAGTATATTCTCATGAGTTCATGCTCAACTTCTATTCAATACCAATCAACGTTGATTGGTATTCAATTGAAGTTCACGTGGATTTCGTGCGATTTGAGCACGATGCTCAGATTTGAGCATGAGAACATACTTAAGTTTTTTCGAGAAACCGGGGCCTGGTATTGAACTTGATTTTGATGAACTAGTTGAGGTGATGTTACTCAGGGAAGGACTAGGGACACCTCGGTTGAGATATTCTTGTTTTGAGATTAAATATTGGTTGAGATACATGTCTGAGATTCCAATCTGGTTGAGATACCTATCCGAGATACTCACTTTCTGATTCTGGTATTGAACTTGAGATAGATGAACTAGTTGAGGTGATATTACTCAGGGAAGGACTAGGGACACCTCGGTTGAGATATTCTTGTTTTAAAGCTGTGGTATGGGCGACCCATGCTGATGGGTCTATTGGTCGTACTGGCTCTTGTCGAGGTACCGTAAAATAACCTTTAGGGTTTGGGTCCCAACATTTGGCTACAACCAGTGTGATGGGTCTGAAAAATATGCAGTCATAAAATTTTAACCTTTTCCAATACAGACAAAATTTGGACTGTTCCAGTTTCAAAGAGTTGTTATTCATTAAGACTTAAATAGTTTATAACGTAGCACAGAAAATATCGAGGCAAAAGGAGAAAATGCTGGTTAATGACAATAGCACGCTAACTCGATGGTAAGTGAGCTAACAATCATGATTTCAAAATACATCCTTACCCGGGTTTCTGGACCGCCTCTCGTAGAGTTCTGACTGCGTCGTCATTACTCATATTCTCGAAGCTGACCCCATTGACCTCCAGAATCATATCACCCGGTTCTATACGACCATCTTGGGCGACGGCTCCACTGAAATTGAAAAATATTCATTAAAGCTGCAGTTACGAGGTTTTCTTGACAAGCAGTAATATTCTGGAAGCTGACCCCATTAATGACCATCCTGGGCTACGGCTCTACTGGAATGGAAAACAGATTACCCTTGATCCCTTACAATGCTAGACTGAACAATCCTTTCCATTACATTTCATAGGTGAATGTACAGATTATTTGAAGCACAAATACTATTGAATGATTTGGCAACCTGTGTTGTCTTGCAAATTGGCTTGACAGCATAGTACCTTACACCTTATTTTTTCTTTTCTTTTCTTTCTTATCTGAACTACCTACCCTTTCATGATGGATCCGACATAAATACCCCCATCTCCCCCCTTGTTACTCTGGCCTACAATACTGATACCCAGAAAATTTACTGTATCTGAAATAGACAAGGACATAAACAATTTAAAATACTTTGAACTTAAAAAACAAATTACTTTGATGAAAGGTTGGTAAATCAGTTGATACCTGATGTAAATGTAAATGTCAAATACACAATTTTGGTAAATATAACATGTTTCATCGAGAGAAGCATAGATTATTTCTTTTCCTAGAGAGATTTCTAAACCTTTTACTGTCACAGTAAAAGGAAGATGAAACCGCCACATTCGATTATATTGTTAGACTGGCATGCTATCAAACATTTATTTTTCTATTTGGGCTCATAAGAACAAGAGCCGTCATAGATGGATAATGCTCCCCGAATAAGTGTTTGTCACAAAACTAGAAAGACCTGAAGGTCTTGAGTCGCTCCACAGGCCTGAATTTCTTGTGGTTTACTATATAAAAAATTTGACAAATTTATCTAAATGCTTAAACCGATATATTTTTAAATTCTTGTGATTCTTAGAGCAGAAACAAAGTAAAGAGAAGCAATTATGTGGTCAAAGAGAAAAGAAGGTAAATGATTGACTAATATTTTGGAGATTTTTAGAGTGATGATAAAGTTGAAAACTGTCATTATGCAAAATTCAAGGGCACATAATTCAATATGTGAGTTAATAATTGTGGTAGACTAAGGGAAGTAACTTTTGATAGGAGCAATTTAAAGTTCAGTAAGAGTTGTTTTTCTTTATGATAATTAGTTCAAGAAGTTGCCATTGTGCAAGTAACATAGTGGTCATGAAAATAAAGATACATTCTGATCTAAAAATATGATTTTGACTTGATAATTTATGTCTTGAACACCACAATAATCAAGCTGAATATCAAACTCAAGCAAGATCTTATGGTCTGTCCAAATTTTGTCAGTATTAATCTATATATGTGGCCACAAAAGTGAAAAAAGTGTCGAAAACTGAAATTTTGTCAATTTCTAGGGCACATAACTCAGATTGTAGCAATGCAATCATCCTGAAAATTACACAAAAGCAAGATCTTGTTGTCAACAAGATTCTGTCCAAATATCATCTTGATTGGTTAACAATTATGGTTGTTAGAGTGAAAACAAAGTCAAAAATTGAAATTTTGTCAAATTCAAGGGCACATAACTCATGATATTAAATTCCGATCAAGCTGAAAATTGAACCCAGGCAGGATATCATGCTTATATTTATTTTGTCCAAGTTTTGTCTAGATTAGTTGATATTTGTAGATTTTAGAGTGAAAATAAAGTCAAAACCAGCTTTTTTTGACGTTCAAGGGCAGATAACTCAAGTTATTCTGGTTCAATCCAAACTCTTTGTAGGAATCTGAGAGAGGGTCACCCAAGGATCATTCCTGTGAAGTTTGGTTGAAATCCATCCAGTAGTTTCTGAGAAGAAGATTTTTAAAGAAAAAGTTTACGGACGCACGGACGGACGGACGCACGACGGACACACCGCCATGACAATAGCCCGCTGGCCGGAAAGGCCAGTGGAGCTAATAAAAATTATCATACATTAAGCCCCCTTTTCCCATGACAGATTTTTTGTACACACATTATTTAAAGGATATGGTCTAGAACATCTCATTTATCACACAAGAGCTTCGCAGAGCGGCGCATATACGCCCGAGAGGGGCTTGTCAGTAAAATTGGCCATTTTTTCAATTCAAGGGCAGATAATTCAAGAACGAAAAGAGTTATCTGAATTCCGTAAGCGGTGTGCACAACTAGACACCATGGAGATGCATTGTGGCAAGTTTGATCAAATTCCGATCAAAACTGTAGGAGTTGCACACACAAGAAATTGCTAATGGACGGATGGACGGACGACCAGGGCCATAACATAATACGACCCTTCGGGCGTATAAAAAGTACAAAATTTCATTAAATTCTGCTCATTGAATGAAGAGAAATTGGAGAAAATCTAATTTTTATATAAAGGCCCCTTTTTCCATGACGCAGCCTCAAATCAACAAACGGAGAAAAAGGTCCCTAGGTATTATGCCTGGGAGTTCACATGTGAAGTTTTGTTGAATTTGGTCCAAGGGTTGCTGAGATATAGCTGTGGACGGACGGACACATGGACGGACGAACGGACGGACGGACAGCATGGCGACTATATGCTCCCCCGAAATTTTTTCGGGGAGCATAATAAACCACAATTTAAAAGCACATGTTTTGATTAAGGTATTCTACCCCTAATGAAATCATGTGTTGTTGGAATTCTTCGAGCTACATTGTAAACATTCAGTGGTAGAATGTTCCACCACCTAATGTTTACAACGTCCAAATATGTTCGGATATGCAACAAATGTTAAAAGACGTCGCAGCAACAGAACTGATGTCGAGTGTATCTAATTAGGGGTGGTCTACCTTACAACTACATGTTTGATATTTTATACAAAGAATAAAGAAATTAAGCTAGCCTACTTACCCATATTTAAATTAACGGTAATAATATTAAGAGACATAGTTGAATCAGTTATACTAGAAAATGAAGAAGCCTGAAAATAGAGAAATACAAGATATGTTATTTATATACATGAGCCCCCTTATCCATTCCTTGGATTTTATGCTTATTAACAGAATACTTCAATTGAAATGTTATATGCTAAATAGTAATTCATGCTTTTGCCTCGCTTTAAAATATGACTTTATTGCATTATGAAATTGAATGACTTTCAATTACAATTTCAATTACAAACAGATCTTGTCAACATATGAGTATCAGAATGCTTCAATCTACTGCAAAGCTGCCCAAGATTTTGAAGGGCAACTAGGCCTAAGATTTTGCAACAGAATACACAGAGAATAGCTTTAAAGATACCTTACTTATTTGTCTTATTGTTCTATAATATACACATAATGATGAATCGAAGAGCATCTATACCAAAGAAAGTACATTTGCCTAGACTATCTTACACATTAAACAATTTATATAAATTTACAAACTCAAAAACATACTGTACTTACGCGACTAATAGGGGGCATACGATGCTTTCGTCTCCGCCGTTTTCGTTGACCATTATATTTTGAAGATCTGGCGGTGGTTGTGTCGGTGACAGTTGAGAACCTGAAAGTACATAAATTTAATCCATTACCAAAATGCATAATTTAAAAATTGTTTATATTCAAGTTGTTGAAGAGGACAATTTTAAGTGAATAAAGTTTTGCTTTTGGAAGGTTTCTTGGTAGAAAACATTGTGGGAAATGAAGAACATTTAGCTTTCCATTGCATTATCACATGGGGGGGGGGGGGGGGGGGGGGAGTCAAAAGGCGTAATTATGTGAGAATGGGTTTAAGAAGCAACATCTGTATAAAGGAATATTACACATTATTATAGTGCAAAGTAAAATTCTAGCAATTTGATGTTCAAACATTTTGTCAGCAAATGAGCAACTCAGACGGCCGATATATGATATATAGCAATAATTTCTATTAATATGCCCCACTTTTTGTTTTGTGTGTGGTTGATTGACTGGGGATTAACGTCTTTTTCACCTGCAAAGGTCATATCACAGCAACTGGATCATCTTCCCATAGATTCCCGTCGTTTCTCATACCAGTACTACCACAACATCCTTACTGAGCTTCAAGCTGCAAGCCCACATAGATTAATAATTACAAAACCATTGGAGGGAGACAATTTTTTCTGAAAGCATGTTTACCACTGCAGAGCAGGTCTCGCGCTGGCGATCGCCACTTGAGCCATTGGCGACAATTTCGAAAATGTGGCTCAAAAAAATCGAATGTGGCTCAAAGGCTTAACCCTTTCCCAAACAAGACCTGGTTTTGACGTCCCTAATGGCAATGGCTTGGGAAAACATTGAAACAAAAGAAGAAACTGCTGATAACCAGCAGTTTCTCCTTTTTTCTAAATATTTTCTATGCCATATTTTACACAAATTCTATCTTTAATAACACTCATTTTGTCATTTGTAGCAGTTTTTGAAGTGGATCACCGTAAATTTTTGCCGTTTGGGAAAGGGTTAACTCCAACTTTTAAACCGTAAATCAATCGCCAATAGAACACGAGTGTCAACACTTACTTATTGTTTAACATGAAAAATCTATAATCCGTAATTGGCTTCGCCTAAACGGTCAAGTAAGCACACCTGTTACAATTAACTGTAACCTTCACGTAATCACGCGGCTGCTGAAAGAGATGACGCTTCAGTTTTAAAACCACCTAACGTCAGTTCATTTACTTCATAGATAGCGTTTTGTTTTCATCGCATTATCCATTTTCCAGCCTTTGCTGGCACGCGCGATTTTTGTAAACAAACTGTAGTATTGTTAAATTGAAGTTACTGTGCGCTGTGAATATTTATAAACAAACGTAATCGTCTGCAATATTGATAATAATGAGCGCAAGTTTACTTTGGTTCAACAATAACATAACCATATTTGGATGGGGGAAAATCACGTGATTATACTGAGACAGGAATTTTCCGTTGGGAATATGGATAATTTCCTTATCATAAGACATGTTGATTTTCTCAACCATGTACAACAAAATAGTGTTGACAAGATGTCTTGCTCTAATGAAGCAATATGGCGGACTCGCAGGTAAAGTCTAAAACGAATCATCAAGTTTTTTGCTATGCCCTATGATATCGCAGTTAATGAAGCATGTGATAAGAAAAGGATGGGAAGGGAAAACTCTGATTACGTCATCAAACGACGACTCACTGTGTTTGCGACGATTTCTTTGATCTCTCAGAAATCATCGCATATGAGTAACACGGGTTTGCTATATTTTCATGTTTAGTTTTACTTTCGGGATTGTTGGACATATAAAAGATTTATTACCGACATCTCCGATCAACATTCAGAATAATGAAACCCAATTCTACCGTGCTTTTAAAAACTAGAAAGACCTGAAGGTCTTGAGTCGCTCCACAGGCCTGAATTTCTTTTAATATCAAATCCAAGTTTTGACTAAATTTTTGAATACTTATGGTTCTTACAGCAAAAACAAAGTCAAAAGCAGCAATCATGTGGTCAATGCAAAAAGAAAGTAAATGATTGACTAATATTTTAGGGATATTAGAGCGATAATAAAATTGAAAACTGTGATTTTGCCAAATTCAAAGACAAATAATTCAGTATGTATATTTAAAATCAAATCGAAAATTTAACACATGCAAGATGTTATGGTCACTATCATTCTGTTCAAATTTTGTCTATATTAGTCAATATTTGTGGCTTCAAGAGTGGAAAAAGTGTCGAAAAACTGAAATTTTGTCAATTTCAAGGGCACATAACTCAGATTGTAACAGTGTGATAATGTTGAAAATTACACATAAGCAAGACCTTGTTGTCAACAAGATTCTTTCCAAGTATCATCTTGATTGGTTGACATTAGTGGTTGTTAGAGTGAAAACAAAGTCGAAAATGGCAATTTTGTCAAATTCAAGGGCACATAACTCATGATGTAAGATTCCGATCAAGCTGAAAATTACACACAGGCAGCATATAATGCTTATATATATTCTATCCAAGTTTTGTTTTGATTGGATAATATTTGTAGATTTTAGAGTAAAAATAAAGCCAAAACCAGCAAAATAGAGCCGAAAATGGCAATTTTTGGCAATTTCAAGGGCACATAACTCATGCTATAAAATTCAGATCAAGCTGAAAATTTTACCAAGGCAAGATCTTATAGTCAGTATTATTCTGTCAAAGTTTTGTCTTGTTTGGTCAATATTTGTAGTTGCTAGAGTGAAAACAAAGTCAAAATACAGCTGAAAATGGCAATTTTGTCAATTTCAAGGGCACATAACTCATGATGTAAAATTCAGATCAAGCTGAAAATTTTACCAAGGCAAGATCTTGTAGTCAGCATGATTCTGTCAAAGTTCTGTCATGAATGTTTAATATTTGTAGATTTTAGAAGAAAACTAGTCAAAACCTGCTATTTTTGACATTCAAGGGCAGATAACTCAGGCTATACAGGTTCAATCCATATTCTTTGAAGGAATCTGAGAGAGGGTCACCCAAGGATCATTCCTGTGAAGTTTGGTTGAAATCTATCCAGAAGTTTCTGAGGAGAAGATTTTTAAAGAAAAAGTTTACAGACGCACGGACGGACGCACAACGGTGGAGCTAATGAGTGTTGTTAAATTAACAAACAAAGCAGACAACATGCAGTTTTGCGACGTGCATGTAGCCTCTAGCAGACAGATATATTTACTGTATTAATTAGATTATTGCAGATGACGACGACAGAGGGGGGGGGAGGGGTTGGGGAGGGGTTTAGTGTTCGTCAGTGGCGGGGAGGGGGGGTATCGTCGGCGATGGAAAAGGGGGGGGGTAATACAGTCATTGGCTCCAGTGGCACCAAAATGGTTCAGGAATTTTCAAAGTGGCTCAAACTTTTTTTGACCCAGCGCTAGCCCTGGCAGAGGATTATATCCCGGATCTAATGAACTTTTTAGTCAAATGTCATACTTCCATCCTACAAAAACATATTTTGTCCTGTCTATCTGAAACTTTGCCTGAGTGTGAAATGGGCTACCACAGCAAGGGTTAAAATAGATATCTGTCAATCAAAATAAAAAGTTAAATTGCTATTCTTTGATTGTTCTGTTTATGTTCATAACATCACACAAACTATCAAGGAAACAGTTAAAAGCATATGCTCATGATGGGAGGTAAAATTTGTTTCTGAAATGATGAAATCCCAAGTACATGTATAATTTTTCCACCAAAATCCTATGATGTGGGTACTCATTAGAATCGTCACAGCGGACCCACAACATAAGGATTAGCGTCCATATAACAGATCTAGAATACATTTATCCCCCATTATCTATAACCCTGAACAGCTAATTGGTTAAAACATTTTTGCAGTAAAGATGCAATTATACAATGAAAGCCACATGGTTTTACTTAACAAAATCATTACTAGGGTAGTAGCAGGGGATATTTTTATTACTAGTTTGCATGATAGACTGGTTGTATTTATCTTATTCGATACGAGGAATTACTTGATTTGGGGTATTTTAAGTCCTTCTGAACAATTTTCAGGGTTGCCACTAGTAAGAGGAAATAAAATTCCCTGACAATTCCCTGACATTTCCCTGACAAAATTGGAAAATTCCCTGACACATTTCGTCGCAGTAACTTCGCAGTAACTCGCAATGTCTCGAGAAAATTTCAAAAGGCAATGTTGAAATCATTAATTATATGGAAATGCAACTTATTTTTTCAAAATTCCCTCACAATTCCCTGACATTTGCCAGTATTTTCAAATATCCCTGACAGTTCACAGAATTCCCTGACAATTCCCTGACCTTGAAAACTAGACAGCCCTGGCGGCCTGGAAGCGCTCCACAGGCCTGATTGTTTGTCTTGTTGAATGCAATTTCAAAGGTTCAGGCTGGGCAAACAAGCAAATGCATGACCAAGCTGAAAATTATAAGCAAGTAAGATCATATGGTCAGTAAGATTTAAGTGAAAGTTCTGTATTGATTAGTTAATATGAATGGTTGTAAACACCCAAAATCACTAATGACGCCCATATTACCCGTCAAAAAATCCAAAAAGTGAACGTCATAACAGACATGCCAAATGGATTTTTTCCGGAACCTCCATATTTCAAGATGAAAATTCTAAAATTTTGCCCAAGAGATATCTGTCATTTAAAAGTTATGTATGTTTTCAAAAGGCTGCTATGCACACCATTCTAAAGTAGATATACATATGTTATCATTGTCTTTGTCGAGAAAAAAGTTATTCATATTCTGTATACATGCTTGTCTGTGTCACATTTTCAAAACTATAATATTTATACATTGATTTTGATACTTATCCTATATTTTATTCTGTCGAAATATATTTTCTGGCCATTAGTATTAAGTCACGTGTACGTTAAAATGTCGTTTTATCCCAAGGTTTAAAAAAACAATGTGAATCAATTATGGTTAGCTGTAAAGCACGGATCGAGTCGTGTCTTTTAGGACCTGCGAAGCAACCACAAACATCCATATTCTGAAAAAAAAAACAGGTTACATTCACACTTAAGATAATCATTAAAATTATTCCAGACAAATCGATAAATGAGTAAATTATAACGTTTGTATCATGAAATGAGACTACTTAAATAGTTTGTCTTTCTATTCTACATTTAGAACATTTTCATCCCGAATCACTGTTTTTCTATAGGTATCGTCATCTTCTAGTCCATATCGTATATTTTCTTTTATTTCCTATTACTTGAGGCCATGTTTCATCATATAAATTATGGCTACGTGATTCTCTATTGTGAAACAATCTTTCTCAATTCACAGTCGAATATCAATGTGTCTCATGTGTCACTGTAAATAAAACTTGACCACATGGCTCAAGACATGCCGGAGTACTCATGAATTGCCTAAATTATCATTCTCAGCTCTGCATTGTGCGATTTTCATTATCACGTATGTATCGTGGTACTTTACGAAGAAAAAAGATAAATTGATAAAGGAATACCTTTTAAAATATTTCTGGTCATTTTATCTAAATAAATTATACAACGACAGAAAACGATTAAAACAATCCAAGAAGTCATATGAACAACGAAAATTGTTAATCCAGTCTTTGTGGTAACGTATGTATTGTTCACTTAAATTGCTCTGCCAGAAAATTTGTAATTGCAAATTTTACCAATAAGCAACGATATAACGAAGATCTTTCATGTTTACGTTATTTTCATACCTACTCAATACTATAGTGTGACATAACTTGCACAGCTTGGCATATTTATCACGTATGTATCGATAACGTATGTATGGAAACAGACGTTTAAGGTGACACAGAATCTTTACATATAAATTTCGTCATTTTGCCAAGTTTTCCTTTTATTAACAGATGAAAGCTTTACTCAATCAAAAGATTATAATTCTATTAAGATGAAATTTGTCCTCTCTAGACTGGAAGAACGTATGTATCGATATAAAATTACGATATTGCAAATTGACTATATTTGGTTGAATACAGAACTTTGGCTTTAAATAACCTCCAAACTGGTTTTAAATATGTTATCTTACATATCTGAGGAAATGTTATATGTGTAGAAAACAAGAAAATGTTGACTTTTATAACCCGTTAGTGCTTCATTTTCTAAAGTATAACGTATGCGTCCACCATCGAGCGACATCCACTTGAGAACAAGCCATGCTGGGCAATATGATGCAATTAGATAAAGCACACGGAAAAACATTGTCTGAATATGTGTGTGACCAAATAATTATGATTAGATTTAACTGGTGCATCCTGATTCGTTTTAAAGTCCGATTTTCGGGCGACTATTGGGTGTGCGACAATAACGTATGTATCGTTTTTCCAACTTTGCCATGGGATTTATCGGAGAATATTTATCTCTCGCAAAAAGCATTATTTTTGAAGACAATCGGGTGCAATTGGCTGAATTTTCACAAACAGTTTTCAACCAAAATCTCTTTTTCAAAAGTTGTACCCCCCTGCGACATTTAAAATATGAAAATGGGCGTCATTAGTGATTTTGGGTGTAAAAGTGAAAATAAAGCCGAAAATGGCAATTTTGTCAATAACAATGGCACATAACTCATGTAAAATTCAGATCATGCTGAAAATTATACCAAGGCAAGATCTTATAGTCACCAACATTCTGTACATGTTTTGTCTTGATTGGTCAATATTTGTAGTTGCTAGAGTGAAAACAAAGTCAAAATAGAGTCGAAAATGGCAATGTTGTCAGTTTCAAGGGCACATAACTCATGATGTAAAATTCAGATCAAGCTGAAAATTATACCAAGGCAAAATCTTATAATCACCAACATTCTGTACAAGTTTTGTCTTGATTGGTCAATATTTGTAGTTGCTAGAGTGAAAACAAAGTCAAAAAAGAGTTGAAAATGGCAATTTTGTCAATTTCAAGGGCACATAACTCATGATGTTAAATTCAGATCAAGCTGAAAATTATACCAAGGCAAAATCTTAGGGTCACCAATATAATGTATCAGTTTTGTCTTGATTGGTCAATATTTGTAGTTGCTAGAGTGAAAGCAATGTCAAAATAGAGCCGAAAATGTGATTTTGTCAAAATCAAGGGCACATAACTCATGATGTTAAGTTCAGATCAAGCTGAAAATTATACCAAAGCAAGATCTTATGGTCACAAACATTCTGTACAAGTATTGTCTAGATTGGTCAATATTTGTAATTGCTAGAGTGAAAACAAAGTCAAAATAGAGCCGAAAATGGCAATTTTGTCAATTTCAAGGGCACATAACTCATGATGTAAAATTCAGATCAAGCTGAAAATTATACCAAGGTAAGATCTTATAGTCACCAACATTCTGTACTAGTTTTGTCTTTATTGGTTAATATTTGTGGATTTCAGAGTAAAATTTAAGTCAAAACCAGCTATTTTTGATATTCAAGGGCAGATAACTCAGGTAATTCTGATTCAATCAAAATTCTTTGAAGGAATCTGAGAGAGGGTCACCCAAGGATCATTCTTGTAAAGTTTGATTGAAATCCATCAGGTAGTTTCTGAGAAGAAGATTTTTAAAGAAAAAGTTTACGGACGGACGGACGGACGCACGGACGCACGCACGACGGACACACCGCCATGACAATAGCCCGCTGGCCTGTCGGCCAGTGGAGCTAAAAATTAAATTTCCCTGACTTTTCCCTGACGCATGGCAACCCTGATTTTTGTCAGTCTTTTACAGACAATATCATTACTAGTAGAGACTATCAGGGGTTACATTCATAACTACATTTTTCATGATGAACTGATTGTATTTATCTTCATCCCAAACCAGGAATAGATCTATGCCGATTTTGTGTAAGTTTGGCATTTTATGAACATTTCATCCTTTTTGCTACTTTTTAGCAAGGAAAATATTGAGAGAAAAGGAAATTGCAGGTTATCTGCTTTTTCTTCATTTTCCTCAATGTTTTCCCATGCCTTTTTTAAGAATACAAAAATTAAGCCTGTCTGGGAAAGAGTTAAACAAGAGAATTCATCAGCTCACAAAACAATGTCAGTCATGTCAATTTGCCAGTAGAACAAGAGGCCCAGGAGGGCCTGAATCGCTCCACTGGTTAAAGTGGAAGAATTATCCCACGATTTCTTGTAAGCCTTACACAGGGGCAGCCAAATCTTGATATTTGTGAATAAATTTTGAAAAGAGACTCAAAGAACATTCTTGCAAAGTCTGGTTACAATTGGCCTTATGGTTGATTTTTAAAGAATTTTCTTATGATTTCTGTAAGTCTGATAAGCCCCTTTCTCCCTGCCACAGCCACATTTTTTTGACAAATATAAAAATTTGTGAACAAATTTTAAAAAGAACGACTAAAGGCTCATTCCTGCAAAGTTTGGTTCAATTGGGCACACTGGTTGATTTTTTAAGAATTTTCTTATGATTTCTTTAAGTCTGATAAGCCCCTTCCTCCCTGCCATGGCCACATTTTTTGACAAATGTAAACAAGCTGAAAATTACACCAAGGCAAGATCTTATAGTCACCAACATTTTGTGAAAGTTTTGTTTAGATTTGTCAATATTTGTAGTTGCTAGAGTGAAATCAAAGTCAAAATAGAGTTGAAAATGGCAATTTTGTCAAATTCAAGGGCACATAACTCATGATATATAATTCCGATCAAGCTAAAAATTATACCCAGGCAGGATATTATGCTTATATATATTCTGTCCAAGTTTTGTCTTGATTAGTTGATATTTGTAGATTTTAGAGTAAAAATAAAGTCAAAACCAGCTATTTTTGACATTCAAGGGCAGATAACTCAGGTTATTCTGGTTCGATCAAAATTCTTTGAAGGAATCTGAGAAAGGGTCACCCAAGGATCATTCCTGTGAAGTTTGGTTGAAATACATCCAGTAGTTTCTGAGGAGAAGATTTTTAAAGAAAAAGTTAACGGACGGACGGACGGACGCACGGACGGACGGACGCACGCACGCACGACGGACACAACGCCATGACAATAGCTCGCTGGCCTTCGGCCAGTGGAGCTAAAAATGATATCATTATCAAAATAGCTGCGCTTTTTTTATCCTTGAGATATGGAATTGCATATCAATGCCAACTTGCAAATCTAAACAACCATGTTTTTTACGCTCTAACCCTTTATAATGAGCCTCTATCGCTAATTGGAGTCGGCAGTTCTTGGCAAAATTTATTTATTTCAACATATATCCAGAGTACTGCATACCACAGGTTTTTAGCCTGTTATATTAGAGTGGAAAGTTAGAAACAACTTAACACTTTCCAAAACAACAAAATTTTTCAGAAGTCAAGTTTGAAAGCTGCTTCAGACAACAAAATGTATGTTTTTGCAGATATATAATGCCTAAAATTTAGCACAGAAAATATTGAGGCAAAAGGAGAAAATGCTGATTATCAGCATTTACTTCTAATGCCTCAATGTTTTCCCAAACCTTTTCTATCAGGGACTGCAAAACCAGGTCTTGTTTAAGAAAGGGT
Organism: Fragum sueziense; assembly: GCA_963680895.1. NCBI lineage: Eukaryota > Metazoa > Mollusca > Bivalvia > Cardiida > Cardiidae > Fragum > Fragum sueziense. Next base: position 26,755,537 of record OY804604.1, read on the forward strand.
TGATTGGATTGAGCTGGCCATTTTGTGTGATCATTATCTTTGACTTGAAGCTTTAAAATTCTCAAATGGCACACCTGCTTGAGCAGGACCTCAATTTCAACCTTTATTATTTTATTTTAAAATCCTTCTATATGTCTAGAAGGTTTGGTTTCATCACATGCATTACATTGGATGAGCGAGAGAGATAATGATAATTGAATTTTATTATCTGAAACTGATTTATTGGGGTTTAACGCTGTTTTCAACTGCTATGTTCATGTCAAAGTGGCTGGAGCACCTAACCATGAATTCCTGTCATTCCTCATACCAGTACTACCACAACATCCTAACCCAGCCACCAGCTGCTCGCCCACATAGGTTAACAATATCAAACCAATTATCTGAAACAGCTTTGGATTTAGACCTGTCTATAATTTTGACCTCTGGTACGTATTTGGTAAACCACAACGTCTGTAAAATCCATTAAGAGTGAATTATTCTATAGTGGCCAATTCACTTCCAAGCCAAATTGGATTCATTCTTGTTTCAAGCCATGTCAGTCCTGTGCCAATGTTTGGGCATTATGATTGATTATTCTTTCTCTTTGATATATAATTTCCCCTTATTTAATTTCATGATGCCTAGTGCAGCTATTCTTGTTTTCCTGATACATAACAATTATTATGTTTTTAATACCATGCCTAAATTGTATAAATTCCTTTTTCAAGCCATGTCAATCCTGTGCCAATGTTTGATTGATTATTCCTTCTCTTCACTGCAGTCCATGATCAAGAATGAATCCAATTAAGCTGTGGTATTAAATACAAAATACATAACAGGAAAACATGATTAGCTGCTCCAGCTGTCAAAAGCACATAATAAGGGGACATTCTTGATCATGGACTGCAGTGAAGAGAAGGAATAATCAATCAAACATTGGCACAGGATATTCTATTCCTCACAGGTCACTTAACCCTTGAGATGATTGTCCAGAAGATACTGATCTTTACTATGAGCTTGCTTGATTCATAAGCTTTGAATAATCACAAATTTTGCATTTACTTTATTCCAAAGTTTTGGCATTTTATTTTTCACTTTTTTTGTTTTTTTGTCAAGTTATACTTTTTCTTCAAATTTTGAAACTTTTTTTTTTACTCCAAAAATTCTTTAGGAAAAAAAATCTCCATGAAAAATAATGAGGTTATAGCACATTGTCTGTGTGAGATCAAAAACTCCTAACTCCAGCTTTTTCAATCAGTAGCTACAAGGATTTGCCCTTCCACTAACAACATTTTGAATATGAGAACAGCTGAGATTTTTGACAGATCAAAGTGGATCTATTTATAGCCTTTTTCATGATGTCATAGTTTCAATAGCATGGCAAATTCCTCTTACTCATTTCTATCCATTTGTTAACCCTTTCCCAAAAGGCAGAATATTGGCCTAGTCAGGGTTCGAACTCTCGATCCCTGGATTGATAAACAACCAATGTTACCAACTGAGCAACTAGCTTTGGTCCAAGCTTCGTAGCAGTGGAATACACATCTCAGATTCTGGTAGATGCTTATTGTTGATTTTCAACGAAAAACCTTGTAACTGCAGCTTGTTTAAAGCTGCAGTTACATGGTTTTCGTTGAAAAGCAGTGTTATACTATTTACTATAGAGTAAGAGAGTAGCATAAATGAAATGAGTAAATTCTGCCTACAGACATATTGCTGATGAGCAAGACAGATGCAGGGTAACCTTCTGTTTAACCCTGTACACTTTACCTACAATAATGATTTACCAGACATGTCAGAGGGCTATTAGCTTATCCCCTTCTTAACCAATTCTCACACATTGACGCATTTTGACGCTCTTCAAAAGAGGCTTGGGAAAACATTGAAGCCAAAGAAGAAAATGCTGATAATCAGCATTTCTCCATTTGCCTCACAATATTCTGTGCTTTATCATGCATAAATCCTATCTTTATTAGCATCCATTTCACTGTCTGCAGCAGCATTAAAATAAGCAGTCTTATTGTTTTTGCTGTTTGGGAAACAAGTTAAGCAGCTATCTCACATGTTGTCTGTGCCTATGTTGTGTGTACATTACAATCGTCTCTATGAGATAATTCTGATGATTACCTACAATGTGGGATTTAGGTTTTCTAATAAGAATTTTAAATCAATTTTCGCCAAATAACCTAAAGCTTTGCGCTCAACAACTGATAAATCAATCATCTCTAGTCCTGTTACTAAATCCCATTAATTTGTGTTAGACTGATGGCATTTTGGAAAATGGAGAATAAGTCAATCATTGTCAAAGAGTAATGTCATGTCATTTTTGGGAGGATGGAAAATAGATTAATAATTGAACACAAAACTCCATGTCGTGGGTGCTCATTTTCATTGTGCCATTTAGATGATTCTTAGTCCATTTCCAGACAGTATTATTTTAGACCATCTGAATTCAAAGATATTGCAGACGACAATTTCAAGTACAATGAAAATGAAATTTTACAATTTTTGGTGTTTCTGGGTAGAAAATATTGTGGGAAACGAAGAAATTGCTTGTCACAAGCAATTTCTTCATTTTCAACAATGTTTTTCAAAGCCTTTATTTTGTAAGGTGTCAAAAAGCATCGTTGTTTGGGAACGGCTTAAAACTCACCTGCTCATCGTGTCATCTTCTGAATCAAAGAAACTTGTCGTCTCAAGGTCGCTACTCAACATCGTCGACGACTCGTACGAATGACCATGACCTCGTCTTGAGCCGTGTCGAAGGTCAAGTTTCGGGTGACCATTTAGTCGGGGTGGGTGGGCTGGAAGAATAAAGAGATTTCATGTTAGACTTCTATAGCTTATAATACCAATTCAACCCTTTCCCAAATGGCAAAATTTAAGAGTAATGATATTTATAATATTGTGAAGACTTCAAAATTAGTCTTCAATAGGATAAGAATTGTGTAAAATATAGTACAGAAAATATAAGGCAACAGAAGAAAATGCTGATCATCAGCAATTTGTCTTTTGCCTCAATAATTCCTCTTGGACTTTTTTCTTCTAAGGATATCAAACGCAAGAGCAAGCTTCACTTCCTACTGTGCTATGGTTGGGAATTATGGGGCTCGCTAAAAGCGTTTTTTAACATCTTGACAAGAGGAATTTCCTCCTTTCCCTAAAATGATTTCCTTGCATGTAACCAATTATTCAAAGATTCAACATTTTTCTCCTTTCATTTTGGACCAGTCTATAATTTTATCATTCAGTAAATGGATACACCTGGAAGGAATGAGAGGAAACAGAAAATCATTTTCTTAAGCTATGAAGTAATGCCTTTACTCTTTCCCTAAATATACTTGCTTTTAATGTGTCTATTTGAGAAAGCTTTGGAAAGCAATGAGGGAAAAGAAGAAAATGCTGATTATCAGCATTTTCTTTTTTTCCCTTATTGCATTCCATGCTACAGCATAGACATTTTCAAATTCTACAGACAATCATTTTGTTGTCTTGAGATTGGACTAGTCTAAAAGTTTTGCAATCTGGGAAAGAGTTAACTCAATTATCCACCTAAATTGGGTAGCTTTGATGTTTTATCATACAAATTAACACATATCAAAGGATGAGTTCAGTCTACATAGGCGTTTATGACATACAGTCAGTTTTGTAGTCAAAGATGCAAAAAAGTTATAAAATCTGGTTAAAATCTATAAATGTGCAAAAACACTCATAATTGTAACCATTTTAGTGCAATTAAAATAGTACACATGCAACAAAGAAGCGTACAGCAAGTTGTTAGATCACATACAAGCAATATTCAAACCAAACAATAATTTTAGGGAAAGGAAAGCAAAATTCAAACCTCTTCCCACGAAGTTAACATGCATCTTGACAAACAAATACTTTTAAAAGAATGATCACATGCTCTTATTCATAACCTTATTAAAAGGGACATAACATTCCAATTTCTTTTTTTTTAAGGTATGTCTTGATGCATAGAAATGCCATCAGTTTTATGAAGTTTTTATTTGTAAGCAGAAAATATGCCTTTGAAAGTTGAGACAGAAATGACAAATCATAAATCTGAACTATTGTCCACAACAATTTGTTTAATTTTTGCACAAAAATATATGTTTCTCTTAAACAGTGCAACATTTTAGCTTGAAATTTTCGGAACTTTCATAAGAAAATATACTTCTTCAGATAAAAACAAGAGCCGTCAGAGACGGACAATGCTCCCCGAATAAGGCATTGTCACAATAAATATATGCCATGCAGAGCTAATATAAAGCTAACAAATGTTAAGCCCCCTTTTTCCATGACATATTGTGTATACGCAAATTTTAAATAGTTTATTGTCAAGGGCATCTGATTTGCTACTCAAATATGAAATTTCATCAAATTCTGACCATTAGACTGGGAGAAATTTGAGAAAAACTGTATTTAACCTTAAGTCCCCTTATCCCATGACGCGGCCTCAACTCCAAAAACCGTGAAAAGTGCATCGGCATTTTGTCATAGGGAGTTCACATGGTAAGTTTCATTTGATTTGGCAAAGTGTTATGGAGAAATCGCTTCAGACGGACGGACGGACGGACGGACGGAATGACGGACAGACAAAGCGGCGACTATATGCTCTCCCTTCGGGGAGCATAATAAAAGTAAAATTTATGAATAAATCAAATATGAATTTAATGTGAAAAGTCACTTTAAATGTTTTTGTGAAATACCACTTTAAATATATTTTTCTTTAACTCTGAGGAGGTTCAACTTACAATCACTTCCAACAATAATTAAAATTTTAATTGTCTCTAGTTCAATCTGATAAACTAAACATCAAAGTGTGCAACAATATGTGCGGTATTTGCTCAGTGATTTTTCAAAACCTTTCTGAAATCAAATGATTAAGGGATTTTTCTTTTTCAAAATGCAGCAGAAATTAGACTGTTTGACAATTTGAAAGATGTGTACATTAAACAGACAAGAGGACCATGATGGTCCTATATCGCTCACCTGAACCTAAATGATATGAGCAACACTTTTGTTCAATTCAATTAATATTTATTACTTTAAGACTGAAAAAGAACTTATGGTCAATAAGGTTGTGAAAATCTAACTCATCCGAGATCTAAATTATGGTGCCAAACATTGTACAGGGCTCCAGATAAGAGGGGGTGGTGACTTTTCAAACTGCAATAATGCTGTCAGTGATCATCAAACCCTATGTTGTAGGTACTCATTTGTATCGTCTCATCGAGACGATTCAAATGAGTACCCACAACATAGGATTTGAATTCGAAAAAACATTGTTAGTATGTCTTCACCTCCACTTATCTGTAGCCCTGATTGTATCCAAGTTTTGTCTTGATTGATAAATAATTGTAGATTCTAGAGTATAAACAAGGTCGATAATAGCCGAAAACAACAATTTTGTCAAATTCAAGGGCACAAAACCCTCGACTTTCTGATCAGATCAGACTGAAAATCAAACTCTATGAGATCTTATGGTTCCCAACATTGTGTCCAAGTTTTGTATAGATTGATCAATAATTGTAGATTCTAGAATGTAAACAAGGCCGAAACCAGCCGAAAATGGCAATTTTGTCAATTTTAAGGGCACATAACTCTCAACATTCTCATCAGATCAGACTGAAAATCAAACTCATCCAAGATCTTATAGTCCCCAACATTGTGTTCAAGTTTTGTCTTGATTGATAAATAATTGTAGATTCTAGAGTATAAACAAGGTCGAAAACAGCAAAAAACAGCAATTTTATCAAATTCAAGGGCACATTACTCTTGACATTCTAATCAGATCAAACTGAAAATCGAAGTTACCTGAGATCTTATAGTCTCCAACATTGTGTCCAAGATTTGTCTTGATTGGTCAATAATTGTAGATTCTAGTGTGTAAACAAAGTCGAAAACAGTAAAAAACAGCAATTTTGTCAAATTCAAGGGCACGTAACTCTTGATTTTCTGATTAGATCCGACTGAAAATCAATCTAATCCCAGATCTTATGGTCCAAAACATTGTGTCCAAGTTTTGTCTTGATTGAGTAATAATTGTAGATTCTATAGTGTAAAAAAGGTTGAAAACGGCCGAAAATGGCAATTTTGTCAAATTCAAGGGCACGTAACTCTTGACTTTCAGATCAGATCAGACTGAAAATCAAACTCATCTGAGATCTTATAGTCCCCAACATTGTGTCCAAGTTTTGTCTTGATTGACCCTTTCCCACACATTGGCGCTTTTGGATGCCCCACAAAATAAAGGCTTTGGAAAACATTGTGACAGCAATTTCTTCATTACCCACAATGTTTTCTACCAAGAAAGACCAAAAAATGTTAAATTTTGTTCAATGGAACTTGTCGTCTGCAACACCTATGATTTTGGACTAGGCTAAAATTTTGTTGTTTGGTAATGGAGTGTAAATCTATTTATATCCTCTATCAAACTACAGAGCTCCAGATAAGAGGGAGTGATGACTTTTCCAATTGTAATAGTTCTGTTATTGTTCATCAAACCCTATGTTGTGGGTACTCATTTGTATCGTCTTGTCCAGACTATTCAAATGAGTACCCACAACATAGGGTTTGGAATTGAAATAACAAAGTTAGAATGTCTTCACCCCCACTTATCTGTAGCCCTGAAACTAGATAACTCTACTTATACTGAAAAAAGTAGTGTCAGAGTTCCTTCCCTTAGATTAACTCTTTTTTGAATACAGCAAAAAAGTGGCAATTTTGCCCAATTCAAGGGCACATAACTCTCATCTTTCTGGTCAGATCAGACTGAAAATTGACCTCATCCAAGATCTTATGGTCTCCAACATTATGTCCAAGTTTTGTCTTGATTGATCAATAATTGTAGATGCTAGAGTGTAAACAAACTTAAAAACAGCATTTTTTGACATTCAAGGGCAGATAACTCCGCACTTTCTGGTCCGATCAGGCCCATAATCGAACTTGTCCGAGAACTTATGATCATACTTGTTTTGGCCAAGTTTGATCAAGATTGAGTAACTTTTGTGGATGCTAGAGTGTAAACACCCCAAATGTTGACGGACGGACGGACGGACGGACGGACGGACGGACGGACGGACGGACGACGGACAAAAAGTGACCACAATAACTCACCTCGAGCACTTCGTGCTCAGGTGAGCTAAAAATGAATTCTCTATTTTTACTTCAATAGATTCTCTCTACTTAGGATCTTAAAGTAGAATACCCATATTGTGGCCATATTGCGACTCATGAAACATCATGTTTTTTAGAGACGCGTTGATATGTATCCGAACCTATTTGGGTGCTGTCATAAACATTTGACAGTGGAAAGTTCCACCGTTAATGTTTTCGATGTCGCCCAAATAATTCAGATGTCGCACAAATCTCATTAGGGTTTAACTACCTTAAAACCAGGGCTTATTTGGGTAAGCGAAGAAACTTCAAATATGCAAACAAGACACAGATCTGACTGAACAGTGTTCTATGTTTACCAAGGCAGTAATGGTCACAAATTGCAAGCATGAAAAGGATACAGCAATCCATTTCAGTGTCTAAAACATAAAATGCCTGATATTGCCCATTTTGTAAGACCCCAGTTTTTTGTCTACCTATACAACAAAGCAAGGTCTTTTGATTTATTAGATTGTCAAATATCTACAAGTGTAGCCAAGAATCTGATTGATTGAATGACCTAAAGCCAACAAAACCTATATCATAACCAGCCTAAAGAATAAGGGAAGATATTGGGTTTTATAAAATGAGATATATCATTTATTGTTTATCAAATCCTATATTGTTGGTACTCATTGGAATCATCTCTTTGAGTACCCACAACATAGGATTTGGGTTTGAAACAACAAATTTAGAATGCTTTTAACCTCTCTTATCTCTTTTACAGGCTCAGCTAGCTTACAAAATTTATGTTCTCATTAAATTTGAGTTTCTTTAATCCTTTTCCAAACAAGACCTAGTTTCTTGGTAAGGAAAACATGAGAAAAGAGACAGGAGATTGCAAGAATATACCCCTTCTTTTCTAAGTTTTATTATTTATTTCTGGCTTTTAGAGACACTTATATATTGTTGTCTGCAGTTCCATGCATTTTGTCAGTTTGGACAAGTCTTATATTTTGTTGTCCTTTGTTGTCATTAGCATTTTCTTCTTTTCTGTCAATTTTGTTTAAATGTTTCTATAATAATTAAACCAAAAGTAGGGATTGTTTAGGGCACAGCATAATTTACAAAACATATTTCGTTACAAAAATTCCCATATATTTTCTGGCCGAGCCCAGAAGTACACCACTTAAGCCTCATTAAGCCCTGATTATATACCTTATTTCCAGAATGAATCATAATTATTTCTGGACTTAGGATATTTCTCAAGACTAATATTTATCACATTTTAGTCCTTTTTATCGATTGAATACTGTCATACTGTGGCAGTTGGAACACCTATCCATGAATTCCTGGTATTTCTCTCACCTGGGTACTGCCACACCATCCCATCTAAGCCTCCAGCTGTTGTCCCATATAGGTTTATGATATGATTATGCATCAATTGGTGGGAGACAGAATTTAATGTCAGAGAGGTCATTTCTTTCTAAACATTGCAGAAGAAAAATTCCGGTATTTTCTGTGATACTCTAAAATTATAGAGCAACAGATAGTAGGGAATGAATACTTTATAAATTTGTTATTTGATAATTTCAAATCCAAACCCTATGTTGTATGTACTCATTTTGAATCGTCTTGATGAGACGATTCAAATGAGTGACAACAACATAGAGTTTGATGGACAATAAAAGAAATATTGCATTTTGAAAAGCAATCACTCCCTCTTTTCTGTGATACTCTAAAACTAAACCACTTTGGCCTCATTAGCTCTCATTATACCTTAACATGAATGATTCAGAACTTATTTTGGTCTCAAGGAATTTTCTCCAGCAGAAATTAATCCTTAACCACAATGAACTAATGAAATTGTTCAACGCAAGGTCTGGTGTAAGACTTCATTCCAATTTCCCCCCTTTTTTACCTGTCAGTGTTTGTAATTTAATTAATGTGGTTACCTTATTGACTTAGAATATATCTTTGATTATGTTGCAAGATGTTTAAAACTTGGAAGTTACAATGGAAGTTACAATATATATACCAGTTACATTTTTCTATTACAAAAGAAAATCCCCTAATATTTTCTAAAACTATGCCACTTAAAGGGCGACGAGCTAGGCTGTCGAAAATGCAAATGGCACAATAATTACAAACCAGAAATAACGTATGAAATTACCAACCTGAAGGGGTAGATCATGTATGTCCATTGTAACCACTCGTCGAGCTTTATTAAGTATTAAAATCCAAGTCAATTAATAACATGCTGGTCGTCCTTTTTTTGTTTTGTAACGGCTACATATGCCCAACCTTCAAAAATCAATTACGTCAGAGATACGTCATATGTGCTCAGCGAGATTTCACACATCGTACAACCGGCTGCGTAGAAAGTCAGCGAAGACAGATTCGGCATCTGATGTCATGTGCATGGTAGGTCAAATGAATTTACTTTTATAAATAAACGAAAGGATCTTTGGTATTCTATAGTTGATAAATACGCGTATAAATGTTCAGTGCTTGTACAAAATAAACCTTTTCACGTATTCCTCGCAAAGAAGGGCACAGTCATCCACACAGCCGGTTGTACGGTGTGTTAATATCGCGGAGGTGTGTCTCGTTGACCTTGACCTTGTCTTGTTTTGAAGTAAAAATAGAATGTGTAAACACGCTTGTAAGGGATTGATCTATAGCAAAGGAAAAATGTTTTTTCGCCGAGATTGGGGTTTTTATCCATTGCTAATTGTTTTTCCATGCACAAATATGAGTTCCCAAACAGTTCGGAAGCATAAAAACATAGAACGAGCCCCTTTAAGCCTCATTAGCTCTTGTTCTATATTTACAAGAATGATCTTGAATTCTGGTACAAGAATGTTTTCCTTGCAAGAAATTAATAACTTTTACATTGAAGCATGAATATTGGTGGATACATAGGAGAAAAGGAGCAAATTCTGGTTTTTAACACTTTTTTTTACAAAAAATGAAATATTGCATTTTGAAAAACCTTTACACTTGTATCCATAGCTCTGCTGCCATTTTAAATATTGTTGCCTTACTTTCAAATTGTTGCACACTTGAGCTAGAAATACTTGAGCCAGGAATGCTGTTCGCTCTTGTAATTGTTTGGCTAAGTGGTTTCATGCAGAGAACATCTTTATGAGTCAAGAGCTTGAAACCAACAAATAAATAGAAATGTTGCCTTAACAATCCATGGCTTTGTGTTAACCTTTCCCAAACAACAACATTGAAGACCACTGTATCAAAATATGTTTTTTTGGGGGGTAAGCGTTTCAAACCAAGGTAGAAAGAAGATACATTTTAAACAAGAGGACCATGATGGTCCTAAATCGCTCACCTGAATCAAGATGACAAGAGTGATAATGGCAATTTTGTCAAATTCAAAGGCATGAAACTTATAAGGACTTTCTGTTTGGAAACAATTAAGAAATAATTTTGTTCCAATCGATCCTGTAAGGTTGGGTATGAATTAGCACAATTGTTGAGTTAGTTAATTTTCAACAATTATTTCATGATTTCGCAATATACAACATAGGGCTAATTTTCAAAGCATACTGATCTGTTAGAGATTGATCATTTATGATAGGCTCAATTAACAAGATTTTGTCTGTGATTGATAGAATTTAGTGAAATATTTCCATCTGATAAGCTAAAGCTAATCCCTTATTTGTTTACATAAGATAAACATGGGGCCAGCCTGAGAGCAACAGATAAGGGAAATAGAAAATTGGCCCAATGGTTTATTTTTAAAGAATTTTCTTATGATTTCTCTAAGTTTGATAAGCCCTTCCTCCCTGCCATGCCCACATTTTTTGACCAATGGAAAAATTTGTGAACACATTTTGAAAAGAGTAACTCAAGGAACATTCCAGTAAAGTCTTGTTCATTTGGGCACAATGGTTGATTTTTAAAGAATTTTCTTATGATTTCTTTAAGTCCGATAAGCCCCTTCCTACCTGCCACACCCACATTTTTTGACAAATCAAAAATCCGCGAAAAAGTTTTGAGAAGGGTCACTCAAGGAACCTTCCAGCAAAGTCTGCTTCAATTGGGCACAATGGTTGATTTTTAAAGAATTTTCTTATGATTTCTCTAAGTCTAATAAACCCCTTTCTCCCTGCCACAGTCACAGTTTTTTACAAATGAAAAAAACTGTGAACAAATTTTGAAAAGAGAGACTCAAAGAACATTCCTGCAAAGTCTGCTTAAAATTGGCCCATTGGTTGATTTTTAAAGAATTTTCTTATGATTTCTCCAAGTCTTATAAGCCCCTTTCCCCCTGCCAAGGCCACATTTTTTTACAAATAAAAAGATTTGTGGTCAAATTTTGAAAAGAATGACTCAAGGCACATTCCTGCAAGGTCTGGTTCAAATTAGCCCAATGGTTGATTTTTAAAGAATTTTCTTATGATTTCTCTAAGTCTAATAAGCTCCTTTATCCCTGCCACGGCCATGTTTTTTTTTTTTTTTTTTCAAATGTAAAATTTCTGAACAAATTTTGAAAAGAATGACTAAAGGCACATTCCTGCCAAGTATGGTTCAACTTGGCCCAATGGTTGATTTTTAAAGAATTTTCTTATGATTTCTCCAAGTCTGATAAGCCCTTTTTCCTTGCCACGGCCACAATTTTTGACAAATGAAAAAATTTGTGCACAAATTTTGACAAGAATGACTCAAGGCACATTCCTGCAAAGTATGGTTCAAATTGGCCCAATGGTCGATTTTTAAAGAATTTTCTAATGATTTCTCTAAGTCTAATAAGCCCCTTTCTCCCTGCCACGGCCACATTTTTTGACAAATATAAAAATTTGTGAACAAATTTTGAAAAGAGTGACTCAAGGAATATTCCTGCCGAGTTTGGTTCAATTGGGCCCAATGGTTGATTTTTAAAGAATTTTCTTATGATTTCTAGTCTGATAAGCCCCTTTCTGCCTGCCACGCCCACATTTTTTGACAAATCAAAAATTCACGAACAAGTTTTGAAAAGTATCACACAAGGAACATTCCTGCCAAGTTTGGTCAAAATTGGTCCAATGGTTCAGGAGGAGAAGATGTTGAAAGAAATTGTGAACGGACGGACGGACAGATGGACGGACGGACGGACAGACGGACGGACGACGGACAAAAAGCGACCACAATAGCTCACCTTGAGCACTTCGTGCTCAGGTGAGCTAAAAAGAAACAGAAAGTGCTCTAAAAACCGTAGAAAAGCTTCCGAACAAGATAGAGATAAGATAGTTGTTAGGTTTAAGATGTGACAATTCATTCTTGAAGCAACAAGGGTGGTGGGGTGAATGGATGATGATGTCATGCAAATGGGAGGGTGGGGTTATCTTAGGTTAAGGTTTCAAACTTTCATGCTGTAAGAAGGATGGGTGGGGTAATGCTGTTCATGCTTAACCCATTACCAGACAACAAAATTTTTGACTTGTTCAAATTCAAAGACATTGCAGACAACACTTTCATGTAAATTGAATTTATATGCTTTGGGTCTTTTTTGTAGAAATCATTGTGGGAAATGAAGGAATTGCTTGTCACAAGCAATTTCTTCATTTTTTACAATGTTTTCTAAGCCTTTTTCTAGAGGGGCATCAAAATGTGTTAGTATGTGGGAATGGGTTAAGGTGGTTAATTTAGTGGGTGGGGTAATGTTGTTCATTCTGTAAGAAAGGTGGGTGGGGTAATGTTTTTCATGCTGTAAGAAAGGTGGGTGGGGTAATGTTGTTCATGCTGTAAGAAAGGTGGGTGGGGTAATGTTGTTTATGCTGTAAGAAAGGTGGGTGGGGTAATGTTGTTCATGCTGTAAGAAAGGTGGGTGGGGTAATGTTGTTTATGCTGTAAGAAAGGTAGGTGGGGTAATGTTGTTCATGCTGTTAGAAAGGTGGGTGGGGTAATGCTGTTCATGCTGTAAGAAAGGCGGGTGGGGTAATGTTGTTCATGCTGTAAGAAAGGTAGGTGGGGTAATGTTGTTCATGCTGTAAAAAAGGTGGGTGGGGTAATTTTGTTCATGCTGTAAGAAAGGTGGGTGGGGTAACGTTTTCGTGTTGTGTCAGTCATCTAAAAGCTTACCATAATCAGAGTCCCTACAACAACTGTGGTTACAAAGCTTATGGGAAGAATGCCGTGAGCTTCTACTATGTCTGCCATCTAGTTCACAAAATACAGGGTGAGTCTTGTTAGTTTTATACACAACACTAGTGATGAGTTTGAGATAAATAATCATTTAAACGGAAATTATCATTCTTTTTTTTTTTACTTTATCACGTTTAATTGATTGATTGAATGATTGTTTAATTAGATAGTCTCATTCCTATGTTCCACTAAAAAGCTAAAGTCAACAGATGAGACTCTGTTTTAAGCCTCATCTGAAATACAGCAGTGACAGGCGATTGCACAAGTAACCCCCGTGTTACAAGTCCAGTGTGCTACAGTTACTGTACTAACTTAATGATTTTCAACCATTTTTTATTTAGAAATGGGCTATTTCAAATCATTTTGTTCTTTTATGTTAGTCAACACAAAATTGCATAAGCAATGTTATGCTTAGACATATCTCCATTTTAAAAGCAACCACACTCTATTATCTACAGAGATCTATGAGGTAGTGAGATGCTTCTTTATATCTTTGATCTTTTAACAATTTACTGAAACAACTGTCAGGAAGACATTGAGATGAAAGGAAATGTCTGGTAAAGTGCATTTTCATTAATGACAGAAATATGCCATGTCCCTAATTGTCATTAAAATTTAAGGTCCTATTCAGTTTTCGTCTCTTACATTTTATAACCTTGGAAAGGCTAACGATAAAAGATGTTTTTGAATTGCAATTCCTTCAATCTGATACTTGAAAATGGTATTAGAAATTGACCTTGACCATGCAAGATTATTCTCAAACTCATCATATCACAATGTACATTCTGTTATTAGTCACATTCATACGACAATCAATTATGCTTCATTTCTGAATACACATTTCAACATCATGTATAAGCAAAAGTGGAGTAACAGATAGACAACTGGTACATTACTGAAGTAACATATGTGACCCGTCACGCTAAAAGGGACCTTATCCGAATTGTAAGATAGGGACAACATTCCAGATTTAGAAAATTACATACAAGAGGGCCAAGATGGCCCTGCATCGCTCACCTGAGAGGACTTTGAGACAAACATCTTGCAAACTTCAAACTCACACTTATTACATTACCTAGATATCATCTAGATAAACATTCTGAACAATTTTCACAATGATGGTTAAATATTAAGGTTTTTATAGCAAGCACAAGATTTGACCTTTTGACCTAGTTTTTGACCTAACATTAGCAACTTTCTACATGACCCATTTATCATCAAGATAAGCAATTCTGAACTATTTTCACAATGATGAATAAATATTTTGATTTTTTAGAGCAAAACAAAATTTGACCTAGTTTTTTACCTCAAATGACCTACTTTATACATGCCCCAGATATCGTCAAAATAAACATTCTGGACAATTTTCACAATGATTCAGATATCATTATGCAGTTCAACAAGATTTGACCCTGTGACCTTGTTTTTGACCTCACATGGCCCCCTTTTTACATTGACCAGATATCATCAAGATAAATATTCTGAACAATTTTCACAACGTTAAAAGTAAATATTTTGGTTCCTAGAGCAAAAACAAGATTTGACCTAGTGACCTAGTTTTAGACCTTGCATGACCTACTTTTCACATCACCAAGATATCATCAAGATAAACATTCTGAACAATTTTAGCAATGATAAAGTAAATATTTTGGTTCTCAGGGCAAAAACAATATTTGACCTAGTGACATAGTTTTGAACCTCGAATGACCTGCTATTCATATCACCAAGATATCATAGAGATAAACATTCTGAACTTTCACAATGATTGAGTAAATATTTTGGTTCTAAGAGGAAAAACAAGAGGCCCAGGAGGGCCTGAATCGCTCCACTGGTTAAAGTGGAAGAATTATCCCATGATTTCTTGTAAGCCTTACACAGCCGCAGCCAAATCTTGATATTTGTGAATAAATTTTGAAGAGAGACTCAAAGAGCATTCTTGCAAAGTCTGGTTAAAATTGGGTCAATGGTTGATTTTTAAAGAATTTTCTTATGATTTCTCTAAGTCTGGTAACCCCCTTTCTCCCTGCCAAGGCCACATTTTTTTGACAAATATAAACATTTGTGAACAAATTTTAAAAAGAACGACTAAAGGCACATTCCTGCAAAGTTTGGTTCAATTGGGCACACTGGTTGATTTTTTAAAGAATTTTCTTATGATTTGTTTAAGTCTGATAAGCCCCTTCCTCCCTGCAACGGCCACATTTTTTGACAACTGTAAAAAATTGTGAATAGTGAAGTGTGAAATTTTGAAAAGAATGACTCAAAGAACATTCCTGCAAAGTCTGGTTCAAATTGGCCCAATGGTTGATTTTTAAAGAATTTTCTTATGATTTCTATAAGTCTGATAAGCCCCTTTCTCCCTGCCACGGCCACATTTTTTGACAATTATAAAAATTTGTGATTAAATTTTGAAAAGAATGACTCAAGGCACATTCCTGCCAGGTTTTGCTCAAATTGGCCCAATGGTTGATTTTTAAAGAATTTTTTTATGATTTCTTTAAGTCTGATAAGCCCCTTTCTCCCTGCCACGGCCACATTTTTTGACAAATGTAAAAATTTGTGAACAAATTTTGAAAAGAATGACTCAAGGCACATTCCTGCCAGGTTTGGTTCAAATTGGCCCAATGGTCGATTTTTAAAGAATTTTCTTATGATTTCTTTAAGTCTGATAAGCCCCTTTCTCCCTGCCACAGCCACATTTTTTGACAAATGTAAAAATTTGTGAACAAATTTTGAAAAGAAAGACTCAAGGCACATTCCTGCCAGGTTTGGTTCAAATTGGCCCAATGGTTGATTTTTAAAGAATTTTCTTATGATTTCTCTAAGTCTGATAAGCCCCGCCCTGCCACGCCCACATTTTTTGACGAATCAAAAATTCGCGAACAAGTTTTGAAAAGGGTCACCCAAAGAACATTCCTGCCAAGTTTGGTCAAAATTGGCCCACTGGTATAAGAGGAGAAGATGTTTAAAGAAAAAGTTAACGGACGGACGCACGGACGGACGGACGCACGACGGACACAACACCATGACAATAGCCCGCTGGCCTTCGGCCAGTGGAGCTAACAAGATTTGACCTATTGAGCTAGTTTGTGACCTAACATGACCCACTTATAAAATGACCCAGATATCATCAAGATAAATATTCTGAACAATTTTCACAACGATAAAGTAAATGTTTTTGTTCCTAGAGCAAAAACAGGATTTGACCTAGTGACCTAGTTTTAGACCTTGCATAATCCTCTTTTCACACCACCAAGATATCATCAAGATAAACATTCTGAACAACTTTAGCAATGATAAAGTAAATATTTTGGTTCTCAGGGCAAAAACAAAATTTGACCTAGTGATTTATTTTGAACCTCGAATGACCTGCTATTCATATCACCAAGATATCACCAAGATTAACATTCTGAACTTTCACAATGATTGAGTAAATATTTTGGTTCTTACAGAAAAACAAGATTTGACCTATTGACCTAGTTTCTGACCTCACATGACCCACTTTTAAAATGACCCAGATATCATCAAGATAAATATTCTGAACACTTTTCACAATGACAAAGTAAATATTTTGGTTCCTAGAGCAAAAACAAGATTTGACCTAGTGACCTAGTTTTAGACCTCGAAAGACCCACTTTTCACATCACTAAGATATCATCAAGATAAACATTCTGATCAATTTTCGCAATGATAAAGTAAATATTTTGGTTCTTAGGGCAAAAACAAAATTTGACCTAGTGACCTAGTTTTTAACCTCAAATGACCTGCTATTCATATCACCAAGGTATCATCAAGATAAACATTCTGAACTTTCACCATGATTGAGTAAGTATTTTGGTTCTTACAGGAAAACTAAGATTTGACCTATTGACCTAGTTTCTGACCTCACATGACCCACTTTTAAAATGACCCAGATTTTGTCAAGATAAACATCCTGAACAATTTTCACAATGTTTAAGTATATATTTCCATTCTGATAGAAAAACCAAGATTTGACCCAATGACCTACTTTTTGACCTTACATGACCCACACTTTGTACATAAGCTAGATATCAAGATAAGTATTAAGGATGGTTTTGACAAAGTTTTGGGACTAAATTGGCATCTCTGGAGCAAAAGGAAGGATTCTGTAATATTTGACCTTGTGACCTAGTTTTTGACCTTGCATGACCCACTGTTGATCATGACCAAGGTATCATTAAGATAAATATTCAGGACAATTTTGACAAAGTTTGGACCTAAATTGGCACTTCCAGAGCAAAAGGGAGGATTTTACAAGATTTGGCCTCATGACCTAGTTTATGACCTGGCATGATCCACTTCTTGACATGACCTAAATATCATCAAGATAAACATTCAAGACAATTTTGAGAAAGTTTGAGCCAAAACTGGCATGTCCAGAACAAAATGAAGGATTTTAAAAGACATGACCTTGTGACCTAGTTTTTGACCTTGTATGACCCACTTTTGATCATTTTATAGATATAATCAAAATAAACATTTTTGACAAAGTTTGGACAAGAATTGGCACTTCCAGAGCAAAAACCAAGAGGGCCATGATGGCCCTAGGTCGCTCACCTGAAAATTGTTGCCTTGTTGAAATTAAACACTTAGACCTGAATAGCAGCAAAATAAATGTTTCAATAAAGCCCTTTCTCATGTGTTTTTCAAATGAATGTAACAAATATTCAGCCTTTTTTAAAAGTATTGCTCTTTTGTCCTTTTTCTGATACTGCTGCACTAATAGGCAATAGTTTAATATTAACAAAATTTGAAAGCCCTTCACCAAAGGATCATTCATGTGAACTTTCAAGAATATTGGCCAACTGGTTAGGCAGAAAAAGATTTAATTTTTAGAAGATTTGGCTTATACTTTCCCCTTTTCTCATGCCGCGGCAGCCAGAGTCTTTCATGGAATCAAATTCTTTTAACAATTATGAAAGCCCTTCACCTAAGGATCATTCATATGAAGTTTCAAGAATATTGGCCAACTGGTTAGGCAGGAGATGATTTTTAAAAGATTTGGCTATTTTCCCCTTTTCTCATGCCGCCGCAGCCAGAGTCTTTGATGGAATCAAATTCTTTTAACAACTTTGAAAGCCCTTCATCCGAGGATCATTCATGTGAAGTTTCAAGAATAATGGCCAACTGGTTAGGCAGGAGATGATTTTTAAAAGATTTGGCTATTTTCCCCTTTTCTCATGCCGCGGCAGCCAGAGTCTTTGATAGAATCAAATTCTTTTAACAACTTTGAAAGCCCTTCACCCAAGGATCATTCATGTGAAGTTTCAAGAATATTGGCCAATTGGTTAGGCAGAAGAAGATTTTTAAAAGATTTGGCTATTTTCCCCTTTTCTCATGCCGCGGCAGCCAGAGTTTTTGATAGAATCAAATTCTTTTAACAACTTTAACAGCCCTTCACCCAAGGATCATTCCTGCCAAGTTTAAAAAAGATTGGCCCACTGGTTTGGGAGGAGAAGATCTTTAAAGAAATTGTGGACAGATGGCCGGACGGACGGACGACCGGACGACGGACAACGACCGATCACAATACCTCACCTTGAGCACTTTGTGCTCAGGTGAGCTAAAAAAGGATTTTGTTAAATTTGACCTCTTGACCTAATTAATGACGTAGCATGACCCACTTCTTGACTTGACCTTGATATCATCAAAATAAACATTCATGACAATTTCTACAAAGTTTGGACCAAAATTGGTACTTCCAGTGTAAAAAGATGGATTTTACAATATTTGACCTAGTGACCTAGTTTTTGACCTGGCTTGACCTATTTTTCATCATGACCTAACTATCATCAAGACAAATATTCTGATCAATTTTCACAACAATTGAGCAATAAATGTGGCCCCTAGAGCAGAAAGAAGATATGACCTAATGACCTACTTTTTGACCCCATTATGGCCCCGATTCAAATTCTTTGAAGTATTTTGAAAAAGCATGACCCATAGATCATATGTGTGAAATATGAATGAATTCTGCCAAGTACTTTAGGAGGAGAAGATTTTTTTGTGAAAAGTTGACGTACAGACAGATAGACAGATGGACAGATAGACAGATAGACAGATAGAAAAATAGACAGACGCCGGACAACAGACCGATCACAATACCTCACCTCGAGCACTTCGTGCTCAGGTGAGCTAAAAAGTGAAAAGTGTCGGCCCTAGTCTGGCTGCGCGGACTGCGCAGACAGGCTAGGGTCGATATTTTTCACACACCCGATAAGGTCCCTTTTAGCGTGACGGGTCACATTTTTCTAGTCCTATTCTTTATGCTGTTGTAGACAACTAGTGAACAACGTGGATTCTGATCAGACTGTGTATATGCACATGCAGATTTAGTAAATGAGGCTTTCTACGGCATCATCTTAATAATGAAATATGTCATTACACCAATCTTTTTTTACAAGAATTGGTATTCAGAAATGTAGCATCATCAACTAGCAACAACATTCTTATATATTCATTCTAGCATGATCTAAATATTATTTTACTTTACCCTACTAATTAGGCACACAATTAACCCTTTCCCAAATGACAAAATTTTAGAATTTTTGACATTAAGACAACAAAAAGATGCTGGAAAAGATGTAATGTAGTAGAACAGTACATATTGCAGCAAGAGGCGAAAATGCTAGTTATCAACATTTTCATCTTTTGCAGGAATGTCCCCAAAGTTTCAAATATTAGGGATGTCAAAACCAGACATTGTTTGGGAAAGGGTTAAAATTCTATAGATGCTTGTATTTTGACAATTTGCCAAACATGTAATTTTATTTCAGTAAACAGATACCAACCAATTAACCCTTTCCAAAACAATACTTGGTTTGATGTCAATGAAAGGAAAAGCTATATGGAAAATTTTGAGGCAAAAGAAGAAAGTGTTGATCCGTAGCATTTTCTCTCTTTCTCTCAATATTTTCTGTGTTCTTTTCAATTGTTCACAAGTCCTTTCTCAATCAAGATCATTTTGTTGTTTGAATCGGCTCATAATTTAGACCTCCATGTAATTTGGTTGTTTGGGAAAGGGTTCAACTATGTCTTTGAAAAGTTTGAAAGATTAAACTGGAAATCTATCACTAAAGGTGATTAAAATACCCCCACCAATTCCTTTGCTCAGACAAGCCTTTTTGTTGAATCAGGGGCCATAACTCAGAAATTGTCAATCCTATTTTCTTGAAATTTGGTCAAATCAGTGGCCATAACTCTGAATGTATCAATCAGATTTTCATGAAATTTGCGTCTTGCACATCTACAAGTCCTAATACACACTTGTGCCAATTATGAAGCGGACAGTAGGAGAGGTTGTCCGGACAAGCATATTTTGGTCAAATCAGGGGACACAACTCCAAAAGAATGGGTCCAAATTTCGTGAAATTTGTGTCTTGGACATCTACAGGTCCTAATGGCGTAATGCACACCTGTGCCAAGTATGAAGCAAATCGGACAGTAACTTTTGGAGGTGTTGTCCGAACAAGCATTTTTTCATCAAATCAGGGGCCATAACTCAGAAAGGATCGACCTGATTTTTATGTCTTGAAATTTACGTCTTGCACATCTACAGGTCCTTAATGCACATTTGAGCCAAGTATGAAGCGAATGGGGCAGTAACTGTAGGAGTTGTCCAGACAAACATCTTTTTATCAAATTAGGGGCTATAACTCAGAAAGTATCGGTTTGATTTTCATGAAATTTACGTCTTGCTCATCTACAGGTCCTAATGCACACTTGTGCCAAGTATGAAGCAAATCGTTCTATCAGTGTACAAGGTGTTGTCCCGACAAAGTTTGGGAGACAGACCAACGAACCAATCGACCGACTGACCAACGAACCAACCACTGGAACAACAGGCTGATTCCAGTATACCCGCTCTAAACTTAGTTTCCTTTTGCAAAAATGTATTCTAAGCATTTTCTTCTTGTGCTTGAATTTATCTATCAAGTCCATCTGAACAATAATTTGGATGTGGTATGAAATACCATCACATTTTTCTCCTTTCTAAATTATCAATCCACTTCTAAAGTACATGTATGCTGGTATTTCACTAGGCAATCAGAGCTAAGATTAATTGGGGGTAAAGGCAATCTGAATACCATGACATATTACTTTAAACCCAAACCTGAAGTTGCGGGTACTAATTTGAACCATCTCAACAAGATGGTTCTATTGAGTACCGACAATGCATAATGATGATTAACAATCAAAGAAATATTGCATTTTGAAAAGCCATTCACCCACTCCTAATCTGAAGCTTTGATCCGCAATGCTTTAGGAAGGGACAAATCTAGCGAGCAAATCCTGATTAAGGCACAATTATGCTGTTTATGATTTATAATTTGCATGCTTTTGTTTATTCTAAGTAGCTAACTACATCACATAAATCAGATTATTTTCTACAGCAATTTGTTAGTATATAATACAACTATAATATCAACTTTTGAAATACCAGTAATGTTAAAAGGTTGTGGGATTTGATTTCAAAACCTGAGATTGATGGTCCAACATCATATTCTTCGATTTCATTGAAAGAATTTGTCTTACTACATGCAACGATTTTACAAAGAGAGGTCCAAATAAGAATAAGTGATATCTGAACTTCTTTTTTTTCTTTACAGCTCTCTAAAATGAATAACATTTTGGAAAACTGAGGGAAAGAATTTAGCAGACAACAATTTCAAGTGAATTAAATTTTACAGTTTTGTTTAATTGTTTTGTGGTAGAAAATATAGAGGGAAATGAAAAATTGCTTGTGAAAGTTATTTCTTCATTTTAACAAGAGCTGTCCGAAGACAGCGCGCTCGACTTTCTAAGTTGCTTAGTATAAAGGGGGCATAACTCCAAATATAGTGGAGCCAGGGTCCTGGGCCCTGGTAGTAAGGTAGAGGGTGTGATGGTGAATAAGTATTCCAAGTTTGAGTTGAATCCCTTTGATAGTATAGAAGTTATTGATGTTTGAAAAAACTTTAACCTTGGTAGCAACGCCAACGCCAACGCCGACGCCAACGCCGACGCCAGGGTGACAGTATAAGCTCTCATTTTCTTCGAAAAGTCGAGCTAAAAAAAATGTTTTCAAATGTCTTTATTTTGTAGTGTGCCAAAGTGTCATTATGTGGGTATGGGTAAAACATCGACATATCTTTTGTAAATTACACCACTCCTTATCATCTGAACCTTTTCATACCACATACAAAATATGATGACAACGAACACACAACAACCAGGACCTACCTCGCCGTGAGCTGAGGACTGAATCTGTTTCTGTGCATGTGTCACAGTGATCGTCACGAGACGCATTTGCACTGGAAATAACAATAAAACATGTACATCAAGAATATTGAATTGTTATTTAATTAAGGTAGTCCATCCCTATTGAGATTCACATGACATTCACAATCATGATATTGATTGATCAAAAACAAAAAATTCCAATTGATATCTATCTCAAAAACAAAGTATGAATATTTCGGTCTTGGAGAGAGTCTAACAAACTTTTTCATTGTAGAGATAGAACAAGGTTGAGAACTGTATGGCATGTATGCCGGTTAAAACTGCATTTTCTGCAGCCATATTTTATAGTGTTTAAACTTTTCCGAAACAGCAAAAGTAGGAAATACTGATCAACATTTTCCTTCATTTGTGTAATTGTTTTCTTAGGCCTTTAATGAAAGATATAAAAACTAGATCCATCTTAAGCAAGGTTTTAACCCATTAACAGACAGCAAAATCCTAGACTGGTCCAAATTTGAAGATTTTGCAGACTGGAATGGAATTTTACTTTTTATTGTCTTTTGGGATAGAAAACATTGTGGGAAATGAAGAATTGCTTGTCACAAGCAATTTCTTCATTTTCCAAAATATTTTCCAAAGTCACTTTGTGGAAATGGATTAAGCGCATGAAAAGTGATTAACAACAAATACTACATACTGGAAAGAAGGTGGCCTGCTGTCTCCAATTCCCCCTACCCTCTCGGTGGGTACATGTAGATCACCCGCTTGTGAATCTGTACATTGGGATTGAGTGTCGGATGCATTGCTACTTTCTGCAGCTACCAACTGTAATATAGAAGTAAACTTATTTCACTGACATGGCAAGATCTTGTTTGTGAATTACAAATAATGTCTTGGCAATAATGATTGACCTACTTTCTCACTTAACCCATTACCAAACGACAAAAATCTAGGTTGATCCAAATTCATAGATGTTGCAGACGACAATTTAAAGTGAATGAAATTATGTATTTGTTGTTCTTTTGTGGTAGAAAACATCAGTGATTTTTTTTTACAATTTTAAGACTGTGAGTCCTGAGGACTCGCTGGATTCCATATCAATGAGTCCAGCTACTAGCTTAGTGAGTCCAATATACTATTTTTAATAAGAAATCTGTAAAAATTGTTGAATCTTGGGACTCGCTAGAATTAAAACTTTGCATCCCAGAGACCAAATTATGAGTAAAAGTAGCAGGATGCGCAGGTAAAAAAATCACTGAAACATTGTGGGAAATGAAGAAATTGCTTGTCACAAGCAATTTCTTCATTTTACACAATGCTTTCCCAAGCCATTTGTGTTAGGGGAGTCAAAAAGAGTCACTGTGTGGTAATGGGTTAACCCTTTCCCAAACAAGACCTGATTTGACATCCCTAATATAAATTGCTTGAGAAAACATCAAGACAAAAGAAGAAACTGCTGATAACCAGCAGTTTCTCCTTTTGTCTCAATATTTTCTGTGCCATATTTTACGTCATTTGTGGCAGTTTTTGAGGTGGATCAACCTAAAATTTTGCCGTTTGGGAAAGGGATAAAGGGTTTAGTCAACTCAAGTGAATGCTAATCATCAAATGTTACACATTTCAAATTAAACCTTTCCCAAACGACAAAATTTTAGGGTGGTCCAATTTGAAAGATTCTGCAGTAGACAAAATGAATGTAATAAATATAAGTTTTATGTATGATTAAGCTCAGAAAATATTGAGACAAAAGGAGAAACTGCTGATTATCAGCAGTTTCTTCTTCTGTCTCAATATTTTCCCAAGCACTTTCTAATAGGGACATCAAAACCAGGTCTTGTTTGGGAAAGGGTTAAAAGGAACCAAGTATGAAATCTGGTTGAACATTTATTTTTTGTATCTTCTATATGTTTTATAGACCTCCCAGAGGGTTCAAATAAGTATGACTTGTTATGTATTCTTTTAACCATTTCCCAAACAAGACCTGGTTTTGACGTCCTTTATAGAAATGGCTTTAGAAAATATTGAGACAAAAGAAGAAACTGCTGATAACCAGCAGTTTCTCCTTTTGCCTCGATATTTTCTGTGCTATATTATACACAAATCTTCCCTTTAACGACATCTATTTTGTCGTTTCAAGGAACTTTATAAAGGAAAAGTCCAAATTTTGGCCGTTTGGGAAAGGGTTAACCCTTTCCCAAATAAGACCTGGTTTTGATGTTCTTAATAAATAGAAGATGCATGGGAAAACATTGAGGTATAAAAAGAATGCGGCAAAACCAGGTCTTGCTTGGGAAATGTTTAAATTGACCTTTTCAAAAGATTAAAGGGGGACGAGTTAGGCTGTCGAAAATGCAAATGGCACAATAATTACAAACCAGATATAACGTATGAAATTACCAACCTGAATGGGTAGATCATTTATGTCCACAAGTAAGCACTCCTCGAGCTTTATTAAGTATTAAAATCCAAGTCAATTAATAACATGCTGGTTGTCCTTGTTTTTGTTTTGTAACGGCTACATATGCCCAACCTTCAAAAATCAATTACGTCAGAGATACGTCATCTGTGCTCAGCGAGATTTAACACACCGTACAACCGGCTGCGTAGAAAGTCAGCGAAGACAGATTCGGCATCTGATGTCATGTGCATGGTAGGTCAAATGAATTTACTTTTATAAATAAACGAAAGGATCTTTGGTATTCTATAGTTGATAAATACGCGTATAAAAGTTCAGTTCTTGTACAAAATAAACCTTTTCACGTATTCCTTGCAAATAAGGTCACAGTCATCGATACAGCCGGTTGTACGGTGTGTTAAATACCGCGGAGGTGTGTCTCGTTGACCTTGCCTTGTTTTGAAGTAAAAATAGAATGAGTAAACACGCTTGTAAAGGATTGATCTATAGCAAAGGAAAGATTTTTTTTTGCCGAGATTGAGGTTTTTATGCATTGCTAATTGTTTTTCCATGCACAAATATGAGTTTCCGAACAGTTCGGAAGCATAAAAACATAGAATGAGCCCCTTTAAAAAAAGACAGTAAAACATAGAGACTTACCCATGAAACAACTCTTCCATTAAAACATGGTAATCTCTGATTTTCATCTATTATTTCTTCTTTTACAACCCTGAAAATATATAAATGTTACAATGCCAGACCTTTTAAACAAAGAAAAAGTGGAAGCTCAGTTGCAAGGCATTTAGGAAGAGCAAAATTAAAATGTGAACCGTTACGCTAAAAGGGACCTTATCCGAATACCCAAAATCCAAATTTTGATAAACTTGTCAAGACTCATCACAGGTCAATCAGATCCCGTAAGCGAAAAATGAACATATAGTAAGACATGGGAAGCCTTCCAGATTTAGAAAATTACATAAAAAAGAAAAGTGTCGGCCCTAGTCTGGCTGCCAGACTGACTAGGGTCGATATTTTTCTCACATCCGATAAGGTCCCCTTTATCGCGACGGGTCACAAATGTATTTTTAAGCAATCCTGATATTACATAGGTAACTGCAGATGATCAAAATATATGAAACATAATTAATGTCCTATTCAGCGTACCAAAGTCAGCACCTTGCAGAACCAGGGCCCCATTTACCAAACTAAATGTATGCAGAGCTTCAGATTGTTTCAGAGACCTGTGGGTCACAGGGCCCACCACACAGGATTTTGAGGGGTCATTTTCCAAAACGATGGGCCACAGTTAAGCGTTCATATCCAAACTTGAGATTGGAGTAAATGACTTATTTGCTGTGAATTCATCATTGTATTTTTGTTATTTGAGTGGATGCATATAAACATATAGAATCAGTCGGGATGACGTCATAGCCTCACTTTCATTTTTTCATCGAGGGTACAACCTCGGTCTTTATCGTTACGGGATACCAACTTTGAGGCAGATTATTTAAAAAATTCTTCGTTAAAATTCATAAACAAAACTCTTTCTTTAAAGAATGTGATTTAAACTTTCTAACTACCAACGCATTTTTAATAATCAGGCGTAGTCGTCGAGATATTAATGCTGAAAGTTGGTTATGCTTCAACGAAAAAGACCGAAGCTTTCACCTCCACCGAATGAGTGCAGGTCCGCTGACGACGTTTTTGATTGGCTGAAATAATTGTGCCGACCGTATCAATTGTTAAAATTAAGAATATTTCACTTCATTTAAACAGCGTTCTCAAAATCAGCCGGCGGCCGGCGATATCGCCGTCTATGCTGCCGGTTTGCGCCGTCTACTTTTTGATTGAAAAAAAAAAAACAAAAAAAAAAAAAAACAATTTTTAAAAAATTAAAAAAAAAAAAAAAAAAAAAAAAAAAACAGAAATTAAGAGTTTCCATTCACGCCAAATTGAAAGAAATAACGTACAAAATTACGGTCCCGTAGGTGATTTCACGCACAGAAATTTTGATCAGCATCTTCAGGTGTAAGCAATATTTTTACAACCAAAACAGATATTTCTTGCGATAGGGAATTCCGTCAACCTATTTTAGAGCATTTATGGTAGCGAATTGGAACACTCGAATTTTATCATGCTGTCTGCTTTGTACTAAATTCACACTCGCTAGTAACATTCATTTCTCAACAAACGGCAACTTTTATTTTTCTGAATGTTGATCGCAGATGCCAGTAATTATTAGATCTACATCAACAATCCCGAAAGTGAAACTAAACAAAGAAACTAGAGTAAATCTGTGTTACTCATATGCAATGAGTAAAGCGAGATCAAAGACGCCGCAAACACAGTCAACTGATGACGTAGTCATTCCAGTTTCAATATAATCACGTGATTTTTACGCTGCCAAATAAGGTTACGTTTTACTATGATTTGTTTATAAAAGTCGCGCGTGCCGGTTTAAGCGCGGGAAAATGGGATGAAGCAATGAAAACAAAACGCTATCTGCGAAGTAAATACCCTGACGTTAGGTGGTTTTAACACTGACGCGTTGTCTCTTTCTGTTATGCCGACTCGCGATTACACAAAGGATTTTGTAACAGTTATTTGTACATATTGAACTGGTGTGCTTACTCGACCATTTAGACAGCCAATCTATCTTTCGAATTAAATAAAGAGGTAAGTGTTGAAGGTTAACGAATCGAAGGTGAAGGCCACGGAGATCGCCCGGGATTGGCCGACTGCTTGTTTACTGTTTGAAATATGGCATATGATTGGTTGATCAAGTAAGGTCATTATAATAATCTAAAAATAAGTTTATCAAATAGGTCACTTAGCTTGATGTAAATGTATAGCAGATTACGAGTGCTTTATGCGAAGGTCAATCTACTATTTCATGATCATACTTTTACTGAAATTTGTGCGCCCGGCTGGCGCACCACTACATATTTTCGTGCGTCATATTTTGAAAATATGCGGGATTGGCGCGGGCGCACCGTCAATCTGAAGCTCTGTGTATGATTATTTTCATGCGTTATTACATCTTGTAACAACAAAACTGATTGAACCAATCTGATTTCTCATGCTATCAGATGTCTTGATACACAATTTACATAAAAGCTAGGTCGTAAGGTAGAACAGTAAAACAGGGCCCAGCCCAGGGGATTCCAAATCGAGACAAAACAAGCCCATCATGAAACTGGCACCAAAAACGGTCAAACAAAGATGATTTGTAATCTGTCATCATAATTGTCATGCTGCTGGGATAGCCTAAATCTATTGTAAATGTATACTAGATTATTTTGATCACTTGAAATTTAGTAAGTCTTCACGGCTTGATGCACAAAAAATGAATGATGCTCAGGGATCATTCGCAAAGGTGATCCAGGGGTTTTCCTATGCTTTCTGTGCCTCCTGAAAACAGAGGTGTTCCCAATGCAAAAGGCTGTGTTCCCAAAGCAAATTTTCTTCAATTTTTCCCAATCTATTTAAAATGTTTAATTTATTATTGAAAAATGAGTGTTTTGCTAGCCTTTTCAGCCCAAAATGAGCTATTTTGCGCTTTAAAAAAATCCCAATTCAGGCCAGACTCCTTTTCCCAAAAGGGCTAGGAAAACCCCTGTGATCTAATTTCATGAAATAATTCATTGAGACTATGGGTACTTATAGTATTGATCATGTAATATTTTGATTGAGAATCAAGAATCATAAGTGATGCACCTTGGATCTGCAGGCAATCATTCTGAATAAAGAATGGAAAGAAGGGTGCATCCAAATCGGCCCATGAAAACACCAGAGCTTTAGCACACAATGAGCACTATTTGCAACATGCAAAAGCAAACTCCTGAACCAAGGAAGAAGAGAGTGACAACATCAAGATATTGACAAGATGAATCACTCACCCGAAGTCATCGTCCATAGACTTGAAGAAGAATTTGTAGTTTGGGCGATTGAGAGCATTTTTAAAGTCCCCTAAAGTCACTCGATCTGCAGGAATATTCAGTTTAATGAGGTACGGAGTGTCTTCATCGTCTATATGGTAGATGATCTTTGTCTCTTTAGCACCTTCCTCCATTCCGGAGGTTAAAACCTTTTCAAAACAAAAATCACAATAGTTTCTCTTTTCTGATTCCCAAGATGGCGACCGATTTTGCTATTCTGCTACTGTCAAATTGAGGTTTGTATGGACTATGGTTCTCATTTCCGACTACACACTAAAATGTAAAAAAAAATCTTTCTGCACAAAAATACTTCATTGAATATATAATTAGAAACATAAATATTCAAAAAATGTAGTTAGATTGCTTCAAATATATTTGATAAGAAAAATATACGAATTTTCGGAAATGAAAAAATATCCGTAACAATCACCAATTAAACTACTCATCCTCTTTAGTGCAGGTGCCCTAATTCTTTTAAATGATTAATATCATTCTTATTATATTGTCTGAAAGAACCAGAATATAACATATGTAAAATTCGCATTTTTAAAGACAAGATAAAAGAGTTGTTATCTCATTTTAGCGAATAGTTGATTGAAAGAATTGTTATAAAAAAGAAATATACAGAGGGTGTGTTTGATTAATTAAATAGCAAATTTACAACTTTATTATTTACCTTTATAACAAAATACAACTAAAAAATTAAAGTAGGCAGTTTATACGATTTCAATTTTATTTTCTTATGAGGAGATAAAAAGGCTTATTCACAGAAATTATAATTTTTTGACAACATTTGTTTACATTATTTTCACCCAATGAAATTCCTAAATTGTCCGGAGTGCAACCTAACTTCCTGTTTGGAATTTACAAGCAACAGAAAGTTACTGAATATTTGTGACGGAAAAAGTTTTAAAAGGTGTTTACTTTGTCTCTGTTTAGACTTTTGTATAGATCAGAATCACATATAAGACCGTTATAAATGGAATTCTGCCAAACAATATTTCTTGTCATGTTTTTCTTTTCTGTAATAATCAATAGAAGGGATGACACACACCTAAAATCACCTTCCCAAGTCCAAGATGTCTCTTTGATCTCCTAACACCAACCTGTTGAGGGGTTTAAGACGTTCTAACTATTTTTATTTCAAATCCAAACCCTATGTTGAGGGTACCCCTATGTTGTATGGGTACTTAACACCCAAAATCACTAATGACGCCCATTTTCATATTTAAAATGTCGCAGGGGGGTACAGCTTTTGAGAAAAAGATTTTGGTTGAAAACTGTTTGTGAAAATTCAGCCAATTGCACCCGATTGTCTTCAAAAATAATGCTTTTTGCGAGAGATAAATATTCTCCGATAAATCCCATGACAAAGTTGGAAAAACGATACATACGTTATTGTCGCACACCCAATAATCGCCCGAAAATCGGACTTTAAAACGAATCAGGATGCACCAGTTAAATCTAATCATAATTATTTGGTCACACACATATTCAGACAATGTTTTTCCGTGTGTTTTATCTAGTTGCATCATATTGCCCAGCATGGCTTGTCCTCAAGTGGATGTCGCTCGATGTTGGACGCATACGTTATACTTTAGAAAATGAAGCACTAACAGGTTATAAAAGTCAACATTTTCTTGTTTTCTACACATATAACATTTCCTCAGATATGTAAGATAACATATTTAAAACCAGTTTGGTGGTTATTTTAAGCCAAAGGTCTGTATTCAACCAAATATCGACAATTTGCAAGATCGTAATTTTATATCGATACATACGTTCTTCCAGTCTAAAGAGGACAAATTTCATCTTAATAGAATTGTAATCTTTTGATTGAGTAAAACTTTCATCTGTTAATAAAAGGAAAACTTGGCGAAATGACGAAATTTATGTGTAAAGATTCTATGCCACCTTAAACGCCTGTTTCCATACATACGTTATCGATACATACGTGATAAATATGCCAAGCTGTGCAAGTTATGTCACACTATAGTATTGAGGAGGTATGAAAATAACGTAAACATGAAAGATCTTCATTATATCGTTGCTTATTGGTCAAATTTGCAATTACAAATTTTCTGGCAGAGCAATTTAAGTGAACAATACATACGTTACCACAAAGACTGGATTAATAATTTTCGTTGTTCATATGACTTCTTGGATAGTTTTAATCGTTTTCTGTCGTTGTATAATTTGTTTAAATTAAATGACCAGAGATATTTTAAAAGGTATTCCTTTATCAATTTAACTTTTTTCTTCGTAAAGTACCACGATACATACGTGATATTGAAAATCGCACAATTCAGAGCTGAGAATGATAATTTAGGCAATTCATGAGTACTCCGGCATGTCTTAAGCCATGTGGTCAAGTTTTATTTACATTGACACATGAGACACATTGATATTCGACTGTGAATTGAGAAAGATTGTTTCACAATAGAGAATCGCGTAGCCATAATTCATATGATGAAATATGGCCTCAAGTAATAGGAAATTAAAGAAAATATACGATATGGGCTAGAAGATGACGATACCTATAGAAAAACAGTGATTCGAGATGAAAATATTCTAAATGTAAAATAGAAGGACAAACTATTTAAGTAGTCTCATTTCATGATACAAACGTTATAATTTACTCATTTATCGATTTGTCTGGAATAATTTTAATGATTATCTAAAGTGTGAATGTAACCTGTTTTTTCAGAATAAGGATGGTTTGTGGTTGCTTCGCAGGTCCTAAAAGACACAACTCGATTGGTGCTTGACACCTAACCATATTTGATTCACATTGTTTTTTAAACTTTGGGATAAAACGACATTTTCACGTACACGTGACTTAATACTAATGGCCAGAAAATATATTTCGACAGAATAAAATACTGGATAAGTATCAAAATCAATGTATAAATATTATAGTTTTGAAAATGTGACCCAGACAAGCATGTATACAGAATATGAATAACTTTTTTTCTCGACGAAGACAATGATAACGTATGTATATCTACTTTAGAATGGTGTACATAGCAGCCTTTTGAAAACATACATAACTTTTAAATGACAGATATCTCTTGGGCAAAATTTTAGAATTTTCATCTTGAAATATGGAGGTTCCGGAAAAAATCGATTTGGCAAGTCTGTTATGACGTTCACTTTTTTGGATTTTTTGCCGGGCAATATGGGCGTCATTAGTGATTTTGGGTGTTATTGTAATTGTCTCAATCAGACTATTCCAATGAGTACTGTACCCACAACATAGGGGTTGATCACAGGGAATTTTAGTGATTTTGATGTTGTCTCTTCCTTCTTATAGACAAGGGTTCCAAGTTTTTTTATCCAGAAAATCAAAAACACCCGTTCCGACACCAATTTTGAAGATAGGCCTCAGGGGTTGAAAAATCCACTCGCCCGCTCGCATTGGCAAGTTGAAAATGTCGTAGGACGAGTAGATTTGGGGACGAACTAGTCCGACGGGGCGAGTGCAAATTTAGGACTTGAATCACGCTGATTGAGGGAAAAAAATAAAAGATCGAAAAGAAAGTATTTATTTCAAACTTAATATCGGAAACAATAATATTCGCTGTAAAATAAGACCTTTCCCTGTTTATGTCGATCAATCCCGAAAGTAAAACTAAACAAGGAAACTAGAGTAAATCTGTGTTACTCATATGCGATGAATTGAGCGAGATCAAAGACGCCGCAAACACGGTCAATTGATGACGTAGTCATTCCAGTTTCAATATCGTCACATGATTTTTCCGCAACCAAATAAGCAGTGTTGAATCTAGCTTGGCCTGAGATGGGGCCCGACGGGCCCACAGCCATCAAAACAGGGGGACATTTGGGGAAAATGGGGGACATAAAGACAAACATAGAAAATGAAGTAAAATTATGATACTTACCTTCTAATGGTTTGTGCACATGAATGTACATTGTTTTCTAGCATAAGTACATAAAAAAAACACTGTGTTGACTTTGTAAAGTGTATTCAAACTTAAAAATGTGTAACGATATGTCAACTTATGGCAGTTTCGCAATATTTTACCTTACGATAGCGATAGGTCGATAGAACTTTTAAAAGTCGATAAATATCACGATAGTTCTTTCGACTATCAACAGTTACTGTTTACGATAGTTTTCTTAAAAATGAAAGTAGAACCAAAATTAACAACAATAGAGTCCAGTAAACGCTTGATTCTAAGTAAACATGAACTCAAAAAAGCGTTTCAAAGATAATGAGTAAATTACCTTACTCCTAGAGGGGTGCTCTCAATGAAGTTGATTGATCAATTACTCGGACAGGTGCGTGGAAGCGTCTATTTTGAAGCAAGTCAAATCGGGTCAGAAAAATGATCAATGAAGGCATTTCACACGAAGGAATGCATTCTGTTTTTGTAGGAAATTGGTTTAACTTTCAGAAAATAACTGAATTTGAAGCCTATTCGATCGTTTTCTGCAAAATCGTAGGTTTCGGAGTTTTCCTCTCTGATTAAATCGCCTGATAACCTACTCAAGCCGTCAGGTGATACTAAGTTCCGCCCATTTATGCAAATTTCTCATCAATCTCTTCCTTACCCATGCGCATCATTAGCTGATATTGGAAAAATGTAAACAAACCAAACAGGGAACCTCTAAATAAGTGGAAAAGTTAAGTTATAAAAATCTCAAATGAATTATTTTCAAGGCGACAGTGAATTTTAGATTTGAAGTTAGGACGACCATACGGGCGGAATGGACTTTTTACGATCGAGAAGCGAGTGCGCCCGTCGGGCCCGAGCTTATGTTTCCATTGCGTCATTGGCGGATTTTGCCGGCCCATGGGGCAATGGCACACTTTAGATTCAACACTGAATAAGGTTACGTTTTACTATGATTTGTTTACAAAAGTCGTGCATGCCAAAAAGCTCGGGAAAATGGGATGAAGCAATGAAAACAAATCTACGTAGTAAATACACCGACGTTAAATGGTTTTAACACATACGCGTTGTCTCTTTCTGTTATGCCGCCTCGCGATTACAGAAATTCTTTTAAACTGACCATGTGTGCTTCCTCGACCATTTCGACAGTTAATCTATCTTTCGAATTAAATAAAAAGTAAGTGTTCACAGTAATGTTTAATCGGCGATTGATTTATGGTAAAAGATGGAGTCAAGTCTTCAGGAGCCACATTTGATTTATTGACCATCTTTTTTAACAAAATTGTTGCCTTATTCACCTATGACTTTTGAAGTGGCGATCGCCAGCGGGAGCCCTGTCTGTCATTTATACCGAAGAAACTTTATTTGTAGAGTCAAAGAGTTAGATCTATGTTATTTGCATAATAATGCATCTGTAAGAGCCAACAGTCTAACATTTTCTTCATCTTTAAGGGCGAGTAGAAATTCAGAGCTACTAGTCCTGCAGGACTAGTAGGTTTGAAGAAATTTTTCAACCCCTGGGCCTAATCACTCAAATTCTTCTGTAATTAGCTCCTTATATATACTGAGAGGCAAAAATAAGTATACACCCTAGTTCTTCAACGTTTTCTGAGAAAACGATTTATAGATTATAACGATTTTTAAACGCATTCAATCGTTGTCGTTTGTTTAATTTAAACTTCTTGTCCTACCGTCTATACGCCCTTTCTTCCTTTGCAAAGACTTTTTTCATAGGGCACAGCGTCATCTAAAAGGGGGGGGGGTTTAATCAATTAATTAATGCAAGAATTCCCATTGATACAATCCCTACATCTATGAAGGGATTTGGATATTTTTTTACAGAAAGTGCTAAGTCACCTAGGACCATGCGTGTATTGTTAGTGATTTTCCGTATTACGATGCGTCATGGCAAAAGGGGGCTTAATGTAAACAAGTTATCTTGCATAACTCCTTCTAAATTTATAGACGGGTTTTGATAAAATTTGCTTGAAGTATGTTCATATGCTACACGACTAAGTGTACACTTTATTTATAGTGCCGTGCTTCTTTCGTACTATGCTGCGTCACAGAAAAATGGGCCTTAATGGCTAAAAGGGGCAGATTGATCGAATTCTACCAGCCACTGAATATTGTGTAATAGTGTTAGAGAAATGTTTACGCTGTGATTTGTTGTTACAAATAATAAAGAAATTGAATACGAAGTAACAGCAATATTTGATGCTCCACTAAGTTGCACGTGCAAAATTTGTAAAATCGGCATGTAGCAAGGGTTTGTGTAATCAAGCAATTTCGTATAAAATTTAACAACACTGTATTATTAGTTTACAAGTAGGAATAAATTGTACAAAAGTTTGAGTCGATATGATGGAAATTTAGAGAGATATCGAAAAACAAAAAGTGTATACTTTCTTTTGCCTCTCAGTATATTTATTTAGCAAAATATCTGGTGGTCAGGTCACGTAATGAGTTTTTGGTGACAAAGGCCGGTTTCTCGAAAAAAGGTTCAAAATTGCTGAGGATGACATATACATGGTACCCCCGCTTGTAAGAGTAAACCTGCTATTCTGTAGAAAAGCACCAGTCCAACTGAAAAATTGTCCCACATGTCTGGCAGACTGACGAATTTCGTGAAGTCTGATTTTGAAAAGCAAAAATTGCCTCTTATCTGTAGCCCTGGTTGTGGTAATAAAATAACCCATTCCTGCGCATTGACACCCAACAAGATAAAGGCTTTTGAAAACATTGTGGAAAATGCAGAAATTGCTTGTTGCAAGCAATTTCTTCATTTCCCAAAATGTTTTGTACACAGAAAGATGTAAAATTTCATGCACTAGATAAAATTGTTGTATGCAACTCCTTTCAAATTGGAACTGTTTACAGTTCTGCCGTCTGGTAAGTGGTAATGGGTTATAACAATTTATGTATTATTTCAGAAGGTGAAATGTAACTAGGATGGAGGTTGGTTTACGTGCGGTCCGGGGACCGGACTGGAAATGGGGAAACCAGGATGATGGTGAAGGTCATGTGGGAACCATCGTCGAGATCGGAAAACCCGGGAGCACGACATCGCCGGATAAAACTGTCGTCGTTCAGTGGGACTCTGGATCCAGGACTAACTATAGAGTGGGCTATCAAGGAGCTTACGATCTCAGAATATATGATAATGCAGCTATAGGTAAGTCTCAAGAACAAGTAAATTTTAGGCAAGGTGCTGCTGGTGACAAAATATGTAAAATAGAATGATTCAAAGTTGTATGTTTTGATCTTGAAAACAGAGAGGAAAGAGGAAAAGACTGATTATAACCTGTTAAGTTTTTTTTGGTGTTTTTTTACCTTTGAATAATTGTATAAGCTTATTACTTGAGGATGTGATGTTGTAAAAATTCAAGAAACAACTTAATCATAAAAACTGTTTCCACTGGATAATGGGAGTCTTTCATTCTTCTGTTTTTCCTCGGGTAAAGAAATTTTATAAATAGTTGAAAGTTATTGTTTCACTTACATTTTATGGCTCAAAAACAAGTTTGAGTAAGAAAAGGATTTAACCCTTTCCCAAACAGCAAACATTTAGGGTGATCCACTTCAAAAACTGACACCAGTGACAAAATGGAAGTTATTAAAGATATGATTTGTGTAAAATATTGCACAGAAAATATTGAGACAAAAGGAGAAACTGCTGGTTATCAGCAGTTTCTTCTTTTGTCTCAATGTTTTCCCAAGCCATATCTATTAGGGACGTCAAAACTAGGTCTTGTTTGGGAAAGGGTTAAGAAAACCTTGTATTCCATGATCTTTTTGTCATGATTTATACATCACTAGCTTTTCTTTTTGTTCACCAGGAATCAAACATCAGAATATAATCTGTGATGGGTGTAAAACACAAGGTATACAGGGAATGAGATGGAAATGTACAAAATGTCATGATTTTGACCTCTGTACTCCGTGCTACATGGCGGATAAACATGATCTGGCACATTCCTTCCTGCGATTTGATACTTCCTCTTCTAAAGGGTATGTTAGCTTGAATTTAACTTATAACATAACCCAAGGGTGTCACTGTTTGGGAAATGGTTAATAGTAATCAGTGGAACGATGTCAACATTTTGTTCCATGTATCTGACTAAAATTTTTGCTACTTGTAGTTAACTTGTTTATGGGTCCATAGCATTACCCCTCATCATACAGATGGTAAATCACTCAGAAACTTTTTAGCGAGCCGGGACTTTATGTCCGGGGAGCTAATGTCACAGCCCTAATGTCAGCGTCGCATCACGTCCCGTCTTCACTTGAAAAACTTTAACCTGGTCTATATCTCAAGCACTATTAGATACAGCCTTGATATTTCATACATGGATACATCTCGACAAGACCTTTCATTTGGGACCATGACCTTTGACCTAGTGACCTTGACCTTGGAGTTTGACCTACTTTTGAAAAAACTTTAACCTGGTCTTTATCTCATGCACTATTATTAGCTCACCTGAGCACAAAGTGCTCAAGGTGAGCTATTGTGGTCACTTTTTGTCCATCATCCGTCTGTCCGTCCGTCTGTCTGTCTGTCTGTCCGTCCGTTCGTCAACAATTTCGTGTTTACAATCTAGATAGCATCTACAAATATAAGCCAATCTTGACCAAACTTGGTCAAAACATGTATGACCATAAGATCTTGGATGAGTTTGATTATGGGTCAGATCGAACAAGAAAGTTAGGAGTTATCTGCCCTTGAATGCAAAAATACCTAGTTTTGACCTTGTTTACACTCTAGCATCTATAATTATTGATCAATCAAGACAAAACTTGGATATAATGTTGCAGGTCATAAGATCTCAGATGAGTTTGATTTTCAGTCTGATCTGACAAGAAAGAAGAGAGTTGTGTGCCCTTGGATTTGACAAAATTGCCGTTTTTGACTGTTTTTGATCTTGTTTACACTGTAGAATCTACAATTTTTGACCTATCAAGACAAATCGTGGACACAAGGTTGGAGACCATAAGATCTCAATTGAGTTTGATTTTCAGTCTGATCTGACCAGAATGATGAGAGTTATGTGCCCTTGAATTTGATAAAATTGCCGTTTTCGGCTGTTTTTGACATTGTTTACTCTCTAGAATCTACAATTATTTATCAATTAAGACAAAACTTAAACACAATATTTGAGACCATAAG
The DNA here is from genome assembly GCA_963680895.1 of Fragum sueziense. Classification (NCBI taxonomy): domain Eukaryota; kingdom Metazoa; phylum Mollusca; class Bivalvia; order Cardiida; family Cardiidae; genus Fragum; species Fragum sueziense. The sequence continues at coordinate 26,793,418 of OY804604.1, forward strand.
ATCTTGGATGAGGATGGTTTTCAGTCTGATCTGATGAAAAAGTTGAGATTTTTGTGCCCTTGAATTTGACAAAATTGCTGTTTACGGCTGTTTTCGACCTTTTTTAGCTCGACTTTTCGCAGAAAATTAGAGCTTATACTGTCACCCGGGCGTCGGCGTTGGCGTTGGTGTTAACAAAGGTTAAAGTTTTTTCAAACATCAATAACTTCCATACTATCAAAGGGATTCATTCCAAACTTGGAATACTTATTCACCATCACACCCTCTACCTTACTACCAGGGCCCATGACCCTGGTGGCTCCACTATATTTGGAGTTATGCCCCCTCTATACTAAGCAACTTAGAAAGTCGAGTGCGCTGTCTTCGGACAGCTCTTGTTACACTCTAGAATCTACAATCATTTACCAATCAAGACAAATCCTGGACTCAATGTTTGGTATCATAAGATCTCAGATGAGTTTAATTTTCAGCCTGATCTGACTAGAAAGTTGAGAGTTATGTTCCCTTGAATTTGATAAAATTGCCGTTTTCGGCTGTTTTCGACCTTGTTTATACTCAAACAATCTACAATTATTGATCAATCAAGGCAAAACTGGGACACAATGTTGGGGATCATAAGATCTGGGATGAGTTTGATTTTCAGTCTGATCTGATCAAAAAGTTATGTGCCCTTGAATTTGACAAAATTGTTGTTTTTGGTTGTTTTTGACCTTGTTTATACTCCAGAATTTACAATTATGTATCAAACAAGACAAATCTTGTTACTTAATTGTTTCCAAACAGAAAGTCCTTAGTTTCATACCTTTGAATTTGACAAAATTGCCAATATCACTCTTGTTGTCTTGATTCAGGTGAGCGATTTAGGACCATCATGGTCCTCTTGTTGATAGAGCCTTGATATTTCACACATGGATTCCTCCTGCCAAGACCTATCATTTGGGACCATGACCTTGTGACCTTGACCTTGGAGTTTGACCTACTTTAAAAAGAAATAGCTGTTTTTGTGACAAGCTCCGGTATAGGCGAGCTACGTTGTCTGCGGACAACTCTTGTTGGTGAATGGAGCACAAAGAAAGAACATTTTTGGTGAATGGAGCACAAAGAAAATGCTGGTTTCTAGCAAATTTGTATTATCTCAGTGTGTTTAAGTGGTAGCTGAAAGAACATTTTGATACAAGATTATCATTGTTAAAAGATATGTAGATAGGTTTGATGTGTTTTCAGAGTTAAAGTACCAAAGCGAAGAGACAGTGAGATGTTACGGACTTGGGGTAACTTTACAGGAGCTAAAGTAGTCAGAGGTCCAGACTGGGATTGGGGTAATCAAGATGGTATGTATTATGGAAATAAACTATGGTCTACTGTGGTTTATTGCATATTTACTCACGGAGATAGTTTTGAAGAGATAGAGGTTACAGACTTGGGTTAACTTTACTGGAGCTAAAGTAGTCAGAGGTCCAGATTGGGCCGGGGTAATCAAGATGGTATTTATTATGGAAATAAACAATGGTCTACTCTTGTTTATTGCTTATTTATTCACTAAGTTAGTTTTGAAAAGATAGTTAGAGGCTACAGACTTGGGGAAACTTTACTGGAGCTAAAGTCAGGGTGCCCACTGGTCAGGGAAAAGTCAGTGAAGTTTGTATTTTCTTCAAGGTCAGGGAAAAGTCATGGAATTTTGAAAAATCGTCAGGGAAATCTGAAAAGCTTAAAAAGTCAGGGAAAAGTCAGGGGATTTTGAAATTTTCTTTTGCTCAAACAAAACAATTAGAAGAAAATGAAATAAAGTAAAACAGATACTCATAGCTATGGCATTTTTCAGGTTTTAATAAACAAACCAGTTGTTCTTTCAAACATGACCCTGCACTAATCATTTTATCATTTTAATGTTGAATAAAGGCTTAACATTTGAAATGGTTCATCTATTCAAATCTAATGCTCTAAGGGCTAAATCTGTAAGCAAGAGGAAAGAAGCTGACAGTGAGAACATCTTCAGAGGAGGTTGAAGAAATATTGATACTAAGAGGGTAGTTACATTATGTGGTGTGGTATGTGTATTAATACTTGCACAGCTTGAAGGACTGTACACCATTTGGTTTTAATTGCTTTTGCGTTTGATGATGAGGGTAGCTTGGTCATATAAGCCCTCTCCTTCTAAATCACTTAGATATTACCGGTGTCTTCTTTCAAGTGACATTTTGATGTCAAATCAATAAGGCCCTCAAATATATCAATTATCACCAGTTTCCTACAAACATTCATTAGTTGCACTTGTACCTGATGTATAGAAAATCGTAAAAGCTGGTTTTTGAAATGCTCTTAAATTGCGACACTTGAGCATGCAGTATGTCAAAAATATACATTACATTGTGCCAATAACAAATTGTTCACACATGTACAGATGTTTCCATTTTTGTCCAGAAAAGAAAGTGAAGATAAATGTGAAAGGCTATCAGTGCAGAAATTTTTGATTGGAAAGTATCTAGATAAGTAAGGGCCTTATTAATTGGTCAGTTAATATTTAAAATGGGAAAAAGGTTGGAGTGGAAGCAAATCTGTCCTTTAAACACCTTTCATGAGAATGATGCTCACAGACAGTTGTTCAAAATAGTTTAAGTAAGACAAAGACTGAAGTAGTATTTCTCATTTTCTCGTATGTATTGAGGTAGTTGAGCATCTGAAGGATTATACTGATACAAGTAAGCTCAATAATCACATTTGCATTGTTGTTGTAAGAAATCTTGATGAATAGCGGATGGATCGGACGGCTTTAGGGGGAGAATGAAGCCGTTTAGCGCGAAAAAAGGTCAGGGAAAAATGAATTTTGGTCAGGGAAAAGTCAGGGAATTTTATTCCAGATGAAGGGTGGGCACCCTGTAAAGTAGTTAGAGGTCCAGACTGGGATTGGGGCAATCAAGATGGTATGTATTATCAATATGGAAATAAACTATGGTCTACTGTTGTTTATTGCTTATTTATTTTCTGAGTTAGTTTTGAAGAGAAGGTTAGAGGTTACAGACTTGGGGTAACTTTACAGGAGCTAAAGTAGTTAGAGGTCCAGACTGGGATTGGGGTAATCAAGATGGTATGTATTATGTAAATAAACTATGGTCTACTGTTGTTTATTGCTTATTTATTCACTAAGTCAGTTTTGAAGAGAAGGTTAGAGGTTACAGACTTGGGGTAACTTTACTGGAGCTAAAGTAGTTAGAGGTCCAGACTGGGACTGGGGTAATCAAGATGGTATGTATTATGAAAATAAACTATGGTCTACTGTTGTTTATTGCTTATTTATTCACTCAGTTAGTTTTGAAAAGATAGTGAGAGATTACAGACTTGGGGTAACTTTACTGGAGCTAAAGTAGTTAGAGGTCCAGACTGGGACTGGGGTAATCAAGATGGTATGTGTAATATTGTATTTCATGTTCTGCTGTAGTTGATTGGTCATTTGACAATAGTTTTGACATGACAGAGAGTGACTACATAATTTACATGGGCTAAAGTACCGGTAGTTAAAGGGTCCAGACTCTGATTTGGGTAGTCAAGATGTTATGTATGATTTACAAATGAACCATGATCCACCATGGTTTATCTTTCATTAAACCATGGTTTTGAGTAAGTTCTTATGTGACAATTAGATATTGCAGACTTGGTAACTTTACTGGAGCTAAAATATTCAGAAGTCCAGATTGGGATTAGGGTTATCAAGATGTGTAATATTATTTGAATGAAATATGTTCTTCCATGGTAATTGCTCACTTAATCCTTTCCAAAACAAAACCTGGTGTTGACGTCTGTAATAGAAAAGGCTTGGGAAAACATTCAGACAAAAGAAGAAACTGCTGATAACCAGCAGTTTATCCTTTTGTCCCGATGTTTTCTGTGCTATATTGTACACAATCCCTTCCTTTTTAACATCGATTTTGTTGTGTAGATCAGCTTCTAAAAAGGAGCACCCTAAAATTTTGTCGTTTGGGGGAAGGGTTAACTGTGGTGGTTTTGACATAACAGAGATGGTATATCAAGATGGTATTGTATACTCATGCTCTGAAACTGAAATGAAAACTGAAATGTAAGTTATAGGGCTGATGAAATTTAGTTTTGAGTTAGAAAGAAGACAATATTTCTTATGATTTGCTATTTTGTTTTTGCTGTGCAACTTCCATTTGGCTAGGATATTAAGAAATGTTCATTTTCTCCTGTTTCAAAAACCTTTTCAGGTGGGGAAGGGAAGATCGGAACAGTTACAGATGTACGAGGCTGGGACTCCGAATCAGGCAGAAGTGTTGCAGCTATAACATGGACGTCAGGAACGACCAATGTGTACAGGGTTAGTCATAAAGGGAAGGTGGACATTAAACCCCTTCACAAGTGATAAAGTTTTAGGGTGAACCAATTTGAAAGGTGCTACAGGCAACAAAATGGATGTTACTATGTTGATTTTGTGAATGATATAGCGCAGAAAACTTTGAGACAAAAGGAGAAAATGCTGATTATCAGCATTTTCTTCTATTGTCTTAAAGTTTTCCAAACCCTATTTTATCAGGGATGTCAAAGCTAGATTGTGTTTTGGGAAAGTTTTAAAATTTTTACTATTCTCAAATTTTGTGACAGGTGGGGAAGGGAAGATTGGAACAGTTACCGATGTACGAGGCTGGGACTCCGAATCAGGCAGAAGTGTCGCAGCTATAACATGGACGTCGGGAACGACCAATGTGTACAGGGTCGGTCATAAAGGGAAGGTGGACTTGAAATATGTGAAGGCGGCACCAGGGGGAAATTATTATAGGGACCATTTACCAGTATTAGGTATGATAGATTTTTATGCTCCCCGAAAAGGGGAGGGCATATAGTCGCCATGCTGTCCGTCCGTCTGTGTGTCCGTACGTCCACAGTCAGATCTAAGCTACCCTTGGACCAAATTCAATGAAACTTCACATGTGAACTCTCTGGGATAATACCTAAGAATCTTTTTCCCCGTTTCTTAATTTGAGGCTGCATCATGGAAAAAGTGGCCTTAGTGAAAAAATTAGTTTTTCTCTAATTTCTCTTCATCTAACCGGCAGAATTTAATGAAATTTTGTACTGATGTAATAAATAGGATGTTCTAGACCATATTCTATAAATAATGTGTGTACAAAAAAGCTGTCATGGGAAAAGGGGGCTTAATGTATGATAGTTTTTATTTTGTGACAAACACTTATTCGGGGAGCATAATCTGTCTGTGACGGCTCTTGTTCTTTTGATCTCTGCTTTTAGACTGTTCTTTAACCCTTTCCCGAACAAGACCTGGTTTTGACGTCCTTATCATGAATGGCTTGGGAAAGCATTGAGACAAAAGAAGAAAATGCTGATAACCAGCATTTTCTCCATTTGCCTCAATGCTTTCCTGGCTATATTGTACACAAATCTTCTCTCTATCAACATCTATTTTAACATCAGCAGCAGCTTTCAAATTGGACCACCTTAAAATTTTGTCATTCGGAAAATGGTTAACTAAGCAGTAGAATTGCAACCACACAGAAAGATTTAGAGCATTTCTTCGAAGTGCATGTTACTGTACTTTCCAAATCCCAACCTTTGGTATTGTTCTATTGAATTTTAATACCAAACTCAATAACATGTAACATTTACATGGATTTGCACTAACAGATTTTTAAAATACAAAATAATTATCTGATTAAATAAATGATTTATTTGTTCCTTCATATGTCACATACAGGGTGCCAGAAAATTGATAAATTGCCAGTCTTGAATAAAGTTTGTTTTGCCCGACCAATGGGAACTGCTCACTGGTTTTAATTATATGATTTCACATGTGTACATATCAAGTACTATAAGTTGTAAATGTCTATCATTATATGATTGTAGGAGAGTTTCCAGAAGTAAACATGCTCCCGGGAATCACTCACCAGTTTAAAGTGGGGGACAAAGTTAAGGTAGATCTAGAGGTTGAAATACTCAAGGCCATGCAGGAAGGACATGGGGGCTGGAACCCAAGAATGGCAGAGGTAAGAGTCTGAGTCCTTTGATACCCTTTCCCAAAATGGAAAAATTAGACTGACCCAAAGTCAAAGATGTTGCAGATGTCAATATCAAGTGAATGAAATGTTACACTTTTTAGTCTCTCTGGGTAGAAAAACTGCGGGAAATCAAGAAATTGCTTGTCACAAGCAATTTCTTCATTTCCACTATGTTTTTCAAAGACTTTAATTTTAAGGGAGTTAAAAAGAGTCACTGTGTGGTAATGGGATAATTTAATGTTTATGATTTGCAAATCCTGCAAAGGGGCTCTTGTCACCTTCTAAAACAAAACAGTTTGGACTGTTCCATTTTGCTGCTTATGAATAAAAAGATTATGTATAGGACTCTTCAACTTTGCTGTTATCAGTGACAACAAACTGTTGTGGTTATTCAGATTTCAAAAACTTCATAAAAATCTTTGTAATCTATTATCTTGTCAATTTTCATTGTCAAAGATAATGCCATAATGATTTCTAGTACCTTTCTTCAAATAAGATGAATCCTTTGTTTCCTTTGTTTCTCGAGCATATTCAAAGATATTTGTTCAAAGGTACTTGATGTTCTTATTTCCAGTATGTTGGCACAATTGGAACTGTCCATCGTATAACAGAGAGGGGTGATGTCCGTGTACAATATGATGGCTGTTCTAATAGGTGGACCTTTCATCCAGGGGCACTGAAAAAGGTTAGTGTGACTAGGTTGTTCTGTAACCCTTTACTAGATCCACATGGCAACTTTCAGGCCCTTTGGCACTTTGATTATCAGTATGCTTGTACAATTTACACCCTATAACAGAATAACAGAAATGTTCATCCAGGGGCACTGAAAAAGGTTTGTGTAGCTAGATCCTCATGGTGACCTTCAGAAACTTCAGCCATTTGATTATTAGTGTGTAAGAACAATTGGTAAAGTACTGTACATCATACAACCTGGGACGGATCCAGGATTTCTGTGAATGGGGTTCCAACATACAAATGGAATGGTTCATTTTCCTACTACATTGTATGACACACACAATTTTAACTGAATTTATGCTTGAAGATGAAATGATTGGGCTACAGAGGCACTGGTGGTGAACTCGGCTAAAGCGAGGGACGTTTTTTCGCGATCAATGTATTCTGTCGGTGTCGTTATCAAAGCTGTAGTTACGAGATTTTATAACAACACCGACAGTTTGTCAATACAAAACGGTAAACACGGTCTGTTTTTAGAACAAGTTCATTGTCATTAGAAAAATAATCTATAAACCCACAATTAAACGCAAAATATCTATACCTTGTTGTAGCGAAAATTGTTTTAATTCACCACCAGTGAGAGGAACATCCTCTGGATCTGCAGTGGCTAACAGAGCTTGGGCATATCAATGATCCAAAGTGCAATTTTCTTTCCAGGATTTTTTTTTTGAAAAGTTCATGTAATATTAATTTTGTTGATGCTACATTAACCCTTTCCCAAACAAGACCAGGTTTTAAGCTCGACTTTTCGAAGAAAATGAGAGCTTATACTGTCACTCGGGCGTCGGCGTCGGCGTTACAACCAAGGTTAAAGTTTTTTCAAACATCAATAACTTCCATACTATCAAAGGGATTCAACCCAAACTTGGAATACTTATTTACCATTACACCCTCTACCTTACTACCAGGGCCCATAACCCTGGCTCCACTATATTTGGAGTTATGCCCCCTTTATACTAAGCAACCTAGAAAGTCGAGCGCGCTGTCTTCGGACAGCTCTTGTTGACATCCACAAAGGGATAGGTTTGGGAAAACATTTAGACAAAAGAAGAAACTGCTGATAACCAGCAGTTTCTCCTTTTGTCTCAGTGTTCTCTGTACTATGTTATGCACAAACTGTACCTTTAGTAACATCCATGTAGTCGTCTTCAGCAGCTGCAAGTCGGAGCACCTTAATATTTCCTTGTTTGCAAAAGGGTTAATCAAACAAAAACTATTTTCTGTATTTCAGGTTCAAACGCTGGCAGTGGGAGATATAGTCAAGATATGTGATAGTGTTCATAAAGTAAAGGAGTTACAGAGAGGGCACGGAGAATGGAACGAATCCATGAAAGTGGTGAGATATTTAAATTGTTTATTTAACCCTTTCACAAACAAGACCTGATTTTGATGTCCCTAATGAAATTGGCTTGGAAAAACATTGAGGCAAAAGAAGAAAATGCTGATGGTCAGCATTTTCACCTTTTGCCTCTATGTTTTCTGAGCTATATTATTCACACATTTTACCTTAAGTAACATAAACTTTGTCTTCAGCAGCAACTTTCAAATAGGGTCATCCAGAAAAATGCCATTTGGTATTGAGTTACTCTACTTGTGGGCATAGCAAATCCCCATACTTGTAATGGTGATTCCTAGTAAAAATCATGAATTTGAACAAGAGTTCAATTTGTCATCTCTGTCAGAAACAGCTTTGGGAAATTTTGAGGCAAAAGAAGAGATACTTAATTTTGAAAATTATTTCTTTCCCTTCAGACTCTGGGTAAGACTGGTCGTGTATTGAACATGTATGCGGATGGTGACTTGCGTTTAGCGGTCAGGAATCAAACTTCCAACACCTGGAAGATTTTGTGAAATTTTGAGAGAATTTTGATATCTTCTCAATCTATCTTTCAGACGCTGGGTAAGACCGGTCGTGTATTGAAGGTGTATGCGGATGGTGACCTGCGTGTAGCGGTCGGGAATCAAACCTGGACGTTCAACCCCTGCTGTCTGTCACAAGTACCACCTAATGTTATAACAGACTTGAACAACACCATGGGGCATAATGAACGTGAGGAACTACAGAGTAAGGCTGGGCATTAACTCTTTGCCAAACAAGACCTTGTTTTGACATCCCCTATAGAAAATGCTTGGGAAATCATTGAAACAAAAGAAAAAAAACTGCTGATAACCAGCAGTTTCTCCTTTTGTCTCAATATTTTCTTAGTTATTTTCTACACAAATAGTTATTTTCTACATGAATTCCATCTTTAATAACACCAATGTTGTCATCTGCAGCAGATTTTGAATAGGACCGCACCCAAAATTTGTCATTTGGGATAGGGTTAACCTTTGCCAAGCTGCGAAAGGTGGCATGTTCCAATTAATCTTCAAAGGAATTGCAGATGGCAAAATAATCAATGTCAAATGTGGCAAATGTGAAGGTTTCAACAAAGAGAATATTGAAGGGGTAGACTATGTTAAACATTGTTAAACTCTATTGTAATGTTGATAAATATGTAACTTCAGAGAACTCTTGTTAATGTCATGAGAATTTGCCTAATATTTCCAGCATCACTTACAACATTGTTAGACCAGCTGGTAGAGTTGCACCAGACAGAGACAGGGCCAGATAGACTAGTCAGGGAAGCAGCACAAGGTCATGCTGATGTCGTAAAGGATATTGTGGTCAAATTTCCTGATAAGGTTAGTAGAGTTTGAATCTTTAGCGAGCCAGGACTTTATGACCCTGGAGTTAATGTAAAGGCCCTACTATCTGGTATCTGTTACATAGACAAATAATTTGGTTCATTTGACCTCGAAATTTGACTTTCTGTGACAAGCTTCTGTTTAGCAAAACTACACTGTCCATGGAAAACTCTTAGTTTGTGTAGTTGATACAGACTGGACGTTAACACTATTCCTACTCTATCACTTCCTCTTGGTTTGTATGTTTGTAGGTTGATCAGAAGAGTTCAGGCAAGACTGCCCTACAAGTGTCTAGTCATCAGGGACACAAAGAGATTGTACATTTATTGTTATCTGCTGGAGCTAATCTGGAACTACAAGATGAAGATGGGGACTCCGCACTACATTATTCTGCTTTTGGGTATGTGTTTCTTTTACCGTATTCGAGCGTTTTTAGCTTCTTCTTACGGAAGTCCGCCACATATTAGATTTTATTTGTAGTAATAATCTTTTGGGCGATGGCGTAAACATTTGGAGGTGGAAACTCATAATGTGCCCCTATAGATCGGATTTGTTAAGAATGTTTACAATGTCGCCCTAATAATAGGCACATAAATTTCATTTGGGTTGTACTACTAGGAACACTGATCCGGTCAGACATGTTACTTTGGTTGTATATTTATACCCGGCAAACGAAGTTTGGAGGGGGTATACTGGAATCAGCCTGTCGGTCCACTGGTTTGTTTGTTTGTTTGTTGGTCTGTCTCCAAAACTTTGTCCGGACAACTCCTCCTACACTTATTGACCGATTCAGTTCATACTTGGCACAAGTGTTCATTGTGATGTGTAGATGTGCAAGATGCAAATTTTACGAAAATCAGACAGATACTTTTTGAGTTATGGCCCCTGTTTTGACCAAAAAATGCTTGTCGGGACAACTCCTCCTACAGTTACTGTCCGATTTGCTTCATACTTGGTACAAGTGTGCATTAGGACCTGTACATGTGTAAGACCAAAATTTCTCAAAAATCTGACTGATACTTTCAGAATTATGGCCCCTGATTTGACCAAAAAATGCTTGTCCGGAAAACTCCTCCTACAGTTACTGTAAGATTTGCTTCATACTTGGCACAAGTGTGCATTAAGACCTGTAGATGTTCAAAACGGAAATTTCACGAAAATCAGAACGGTACTTTTCGAGTTATGGCCCCTGATTTGACCAAAAAATGATTGTCGGGCCAACTCCTCCTAGAGTTACTGTCCGATTTGCTTCATATTTGGCACAAATGTGTATTAGGACCTGTAGATGTGCAAGACGCAAATTTCACAAAAATCGAACTGATACTTTCTGAGTTATGGCCCCTGATTTGACCAAAAAATGTCCGGACAATTCCTCCTACAGTTACTGTCCGATTTGCTTCATACTTGGCACAGGTGTGCATTAACACCTTTAGATGTGCAAGATGCAAAATTCACGGAAATCGGACTGATACTTTCTGAGTTATGGCCCCTGATTTGACCAAATTTCAAGAAACTCGGATTGACAATTTATGAATTATAGCCCCTGATTCAACAAAAACGCTTGTCCGAACAAAGTTGGTGGCGGGGGTATTTTATCACCTTCAGTGATAGATTTCTAGTTCTGCAGATGTATTTTTACGCTCCCTGTATGGAAAGATAGGGGCGGTATTTGTTTTAGCCTCCTTCATCTGTGTCTGTCCATTTATCCATCTGTATTTCAGTCTGTCTGGTTGAGACTTGGCATGATATTTTTTTCAAAATAATTCAACAAAGATAGAATTTTGTATGTAACCTTACATGGATATGTATCTGCTCAATGCTGTATATGGTAGTCTCAGCCACTCCCTACGTCCCACAGCACAGACATATGTTATTTTTATGCAATCAAAGCTCAATGTTTGTCATCTTCTCCGTCTGTTTATCATTTTTAATCATTTATCTACAGAAATCAGGCAGAAGTTATGGAGACTCTGTTACAGAAAGGTGCCAACATTAACGCCCTGAATCATGGAAAATGTAGTGCTTTACATGTGGCTGTAAATAAACAACATTTAGAGTGTGTGCGAGTCCTGCTGAAACATAATGCTGATGTTACAATTCAGGTAGAAATTTTTGACTTGCCAAACAGAAATAAGAGGTTTAGTCCTGAAGAGAAAAAAATATCAGAATTTGGGCATTGTAGACTTACCAATATTCTCTTAGTATTTTTAATAAACAATGTAACAAATTGAAAGAAGCTACAGATAACAAATTCCTAAATTGATGAAAATTGGAGTGTCTATCACAAATATATTGAGGCATAAGGCAAAATGCTTGTTATTAGCATTTTCTCTTGCTCCTATGTTTATACGTGGTTTTCCTACTTGTGACATCAAAACTGGATTTTAGTTAAGTTGCATCAAAGCAAAATCAGGCTTCAATTATTAATATCCAGATTAAAGGTTTGACGACAAACCTGCTTTAAAGATTTCTGAAAAATCTTTCGCATTTCGCACAATATGAATTCTTTAACATGTCTTGAGCTCTCTAAAATGCCATTACCTTTGGTAAACTCGATCTTCTACAATAACTATATTTCTATGTACAGGAATCATAGAGACACAGCATTACATGATTCAGTAGGCTAAGACAAGTTTGAATTTGTAAATCAGTATAATATCCATTGCCCATTCAAACAGTTTCCATTGGCTTGAAATTTACGCCTATATCCATAAAAAATTTAACCCTTTTCCAAGCGGAAAAATGTTAGGGTGGTCCAATTTGAAAGCTGTTGCAGAGTACAAAATGGATGCTGATAAACATAGAATTTATCTATAACATAGCACAGAAGATATTGAGGCTAAAGGAGAAAATGCTGATTATCAGCATTTTCTTCTTTTGCTTCAATGTTTTCCCAAGCCTTTTCTATCAGGGACATCAAAACCAGGTCTTGTTTGAGAAAGGTTAAATCTGGAATTATGCATTTATCCAATTCATGTATCTGTTTTTAGGATTCCTATGGGGATACAGCCTTACATGATTCAATAGGCAAAGACAATTTTGAAATATTAGACCTACTAGTGAATATTACGGGTAAATATTCAACATATTTTACGCTGAGGAACAAACGAGGATTTAATGTGCTACATCATGCTGCTCTCAAAGGAAATAATTGGTGAGTTGTCTTGCTTAACACATTTTGTTTCGCTCAGTAATTATGTTGTTGATTTGAGGCGTGTTCTCTAAAGCGAGATTTTTAAGATGTCATAACATGTTTTAGATAAAGCATTTCTAAGAGAGAGACTGTGACCAAGGTCTTCTGAATGTTCCATACTTTATACAAATGACATACGGATGACATCATGGAACATGTGGAACACTGAAGTTTATGGATTATTCGGAACGACTGGGTCAATTTTCTCTTATATTGTTTCTACAGAGTTGACCGAGGGGTTTTGCAAGAAGTATGGGGATCTAGGGTAATGTGTCTCCCATTAAGCAGCTTAAAAATATTGCAGTAAAGAACGCTCGTAGGAACACTTTATCTTAAAACATCTCAAGATATCTTAAAATCTGGCTCTAGAGAACGCACCTCTGTTCACGTCCTTGATGTGATTCAGTGTTTTAGCCTAGTATCTGTTATACCCAAGAAAGCAAATTGATAAAAGAACATTTTGTGATAGAACTGAAAAATTGTTGACAGACTGATGCGAAAAATTAAGTGTGACAAGAGGTTTAAAGAAATTGGAGAAGTGTTTGTGAAGATGATTTTGTTCTTTTGAATGCATTCTTTGGATTTCACAGTTTTTAGCTCCACTGGCCGAAGGCCAGCGGGGCTTATGTCATGGCCCTGTGTCCGTCGTGCGTGCGTGCGTCCGTGCGTCCGTGCGTCAACTTTTTCTTTAAACATCTTCTTCTCCAAAACTACTTGACCAATTTCAACCAAACTTCATATGAATCTTCCTTGCATGAACCTTTTTCAATTTCCTTCAAAAAATTAAATTCCGTGCAGAACTTGAATTTTAATTAATTTAATTGAATTCATTTTCGAAAAATCTTTAAAAATTCTTCTTCTCCAAAACTATTGGACCAATTTCAACCAAACTTCACAGAAATCTTCCTTGCATAAATCTCTACCAAATTCCTTCAAAAGAATAAAATCGGTGCAGAACTTGAATTTTAATTAATTTAATTGAATTAAATTTTCAAAAAATCTTTAAAAAGTCTTCTTCTCCAAAACTATTGGACCAATTTCAACCAAACTTCACAGAAATCTTCCTTGCATGAATCTCTAACAAATTCCTTCCAAAGAATAAAATCCGCGCAGAACTTGAATTTTAATTAATTTAATTGATTTAAATTTTCAAAAAATCTTTAAAAAAATTTCTTCTCCAAAACTACTGGACCAATTTCAACCAAACTTCACAGAAATCTTCCTTGTATGAATCTCTTCTTAATTCCTTCAAAAAGATAAATTCTGTGTATAACTTGAATTTTAATTAATTTAATTGAATTAAATTTTCGAAAAAATCTTTAAAAAATCCTCTTCTCCAAAATTACTGGACCAATTTCAACCAAACTTCACAGAAATCTTCCTTGCACAAATCTCTACCAAATTCCTTCAAAAGATTAAAATCCACGCAGAACTTGAATTTTAAATAATTTAATTGATTTAAATTTTCGAAAAATCTTTAAAAATTCTTCTTCTCCAAAACTACTGGACCAATTTCAACCAAACTTCACAGAAATGTTCCTTGCATGAATCTCTTCTTAATTCCTTCAAAAAAATAAATTCTGTGTAAAACTTAAATTTTGATTAATTAAATTAGATTAATTTTTTGAAAAATCTTCTTTTCCAAAACTATTGGACCAATTTTAACCAAACTTCACATGAATCTTCCTTGCATGAATCTCCTTTAAATTCCTTAATAATTTCCGTGTAGAACTTAAATTTTAATAAATTTAATTAAATTTAATTTTAGAATAATTCTTAAACAATCTTCTTCTCCAAAACTACAGGACCAATTTCAACCAAACTTCACAAGAATCTTCCTTGCATGAATATCTCCCAAATTCCTTCATGATCCGATGAAAAGCTGGGCCGCTGTAGGCTAGGCTTATTTTTCGCTATATGAAACAGTGTAATTTTAATAAAATTTTAAAAACATTTCTGCTCCTTAATTACTTATTTGATTTCATTCTGGTGTAGCATGACTCTTCTTTGGATAGACCTTGAAGAAGTTCGTAGTCTAAATATCTTAAAGCCAGTGGAGCGATACAGGGCCATCTTGGCCCTCTTGTTCAGTCTCCATTCCTCAGAGTGGCTGACTTTTTATGCCCCTGTATCGAAGGATGGGGGCATATTGTTTTACTCATGTCTGTTCGTCTGTCTGTCCAAAAACTTAACAACATTGGCCATTTCCGGGGCATTGGTGTTTCACAAACATATCTTGTTTGTCTGTACAAACATGGCTACATGATGATATTACATTTTCAAATCGCATTTAGTTTTATGGCAGTCTCAAATGGATGCTTTTAGAAAGCAGCTACTGGTTCTGAAGAATTGCATAGATCCTGATCAGACTGTGGATCCATGCTGGTTTCAAATGCTATAAAGATCCCCTTTCCCTACCCTATCTTCAATGTTTCAATTGTTTATCCACTACAGGGCTACTGAGGTGATATTACAAAAATGTCGTCAGATTGTCGACACAAAGAAAGATGATGGGTTCTCTCCCCTGCATTTAGCCTCACTGAAGGGTCACAAAGATGTGACTAACACACTTCTGGTCACTTTAATGGTCACTTTAATGTTTATGTTTATATCCACTACAGGGCTACGGAGGTGATATTGCAAAAATGTCGTCAGATTGTCGACACAAAGAAAGATGATGGGTTCTCTCCCCTGCATTTAGCCTCACTGAAGGGTCACAAAGATGTGACTAACACACTTCTGGTCACTTTAATGGTCACTTTAATGTTTATGTTTATATCCACTACAGGGCTACGGAGGTGATATTGCAAAAATGTCGTCAGATTGTCGACACAAAGAAAGATGATGGGTTCTCTCCCCTGCATTTAGCCTCACTGAACGGTCACAAAGATGTGACTAACACACTTCTGGTCACTGTGAGTATTTGAATTTGTCATCGGCATTTTAGAAGAAAACCTGTTACCTGAGTCAAAGACTTTAGTGGCATCATGGACAAGAGGTAGAGCGTCAGCTTTATTATGCTCCCCGAAGGGAGAGCATATAGTCGCCGCTTCGTCTGTTCGTCCGTCCGTCATTCCGTCCGTCCGCCCGCCCGTCCGTCCGTCCGAAGTGATTTCTCT